>OY856186.1:49025197-49270652 GCA_963693315.1 Diogma glabrata
GCCAATATAATTATAACGAAACATATGTTTATGAGGTGTAAAATATTTTCATTATCATGTTCAATGTTTAAAATAAAACAAAACATAAAAGAAACATTGCAAAGATAATCATGATAAAAATAATTGTTTGTGAAATGTACAAATGTAACAAGATAAGTTAGAGTAACAACGAATAAGGATATATTTCAATTGTAGTAGATATGACGGAATACTATGCTCGATAATTAATATTGTCGTCACTACATCCATTAACGTATAACAAGAAATACATTAAAAGTTTTGAATTTCGACTAAAACATTAATCCTTGCTTTATGTTTTTCCATTTTCTTTTTAAGCAACATACATGCATGACATTTCCTCGACGACTTTCAATCAATTTTAATTTATGAATGTTTCTACATGAATTGTTCTATACTATAACTAATAACTTGTGTTTTATACAAAAAAAATGAATTCGTAAAAGGAAATAAGTTTTGGAATATTCATATCACGTTCAGATAATACATATATGACATTCCTTTGTCTGTGTAAGAATTATTGTATATAGAGCAACACAGAACAGAGTTTTTTCGATATAAAAGAATAAAGTATGTAGAAAATATTTGAAATTCTTGAAGATGTTAAATGTATGTAAATCACATGGAAAATAAGGATACGTAGATGGTATCACGAAAAAGAGATATTTTTCATTTTATTTTACTTTTTCAATTTGCTTTAATAGGATTTTTCAATTTACATAAAATTTTTAGCTGACATGTAACTTACTTTATAAATATTGGGAGTTTTGATGCAGTGACTAACTTTACAACTTCTGAAAATATTAAATTCTTAATTTCATTGCTAACTATTATTTCCATATTTTTTTTAAAAATGATTTTATGAAAAGTTTTTTAAAAAAAAGCACAAAGCATTTTGTGGCTCAACAAATAAAACCAAATCAGTTAATGAAATACATTTGTGAGCAAATTTGTGGACGATACCAAAGAAGTTTGGCATAACTACCTAGCTAAAAGTGTACAAAACGAACACAAAAGAGGAAATTGCACGAGAGCTTTGTTTAAATCACACCATACAAATCACACAATACAATTACACCATACACTCCGAAAAAAAATTTTATTCACAAGTTAAATTTTTTTTATTTTTTATATCGTTCTTACTCCTGAGAGCGAAAATTTTATTTTTTTATCTCACTCTTTAAGAGACATTTATATTTGTAATATTTTTCATTCCATATCAGACGAAGAAAAATAACAAATTTAGCTTTATTTTCAAAAACCCATGACTATAATTCACACATTAAATTTTTATTCAAAATTGGTTTTCTTCTATATAGTAAAAATGTATTGTAAATTACAAGCATTTCTTTCGTTCAATTAATTTGGCCTCCTATTTATTTTTAAAAACTAAAATCACATTTTTTCTTTACTTAAATATTAACTTAAATTCCCAACTAGCATTTTAATTTCTTTAAAAACACTAAACAGTCTTACCGAAACTAGATTCCTTACCTTCATATTTTCTTTAAAACTTCTAAGCGGGTTCGATAAAGACCATTTAGAAGACTAAAGACCATTTGGAAGCTATAATTTGTAAAAGGCTTCGGAAATAACTTCGGTTCCGTTTTTTGTAATCAGTTATGTAAGCTGAATAGAATTTTTGGTTTCACAAGTTATAGCTTCGGTAAAGTGTTTCTAATAGCTTATTTTAAGCAATCTTTAAAAGTCTTATAGAAGCTATTAAAAAATATGACAAAAATATTACAATGTTTTTTATATATCCACACTTTTTTGACGTAATTTTTGTTATTGCTATGTTATTATATATTGTTTAAATTTAATTTTTGTTTACGGTCGCATCAAGATTCAAACTCTGTTCCTTCGATCGTTTGTCCACTATCCAATCAGTTAATTTAAATGTTAAGAAACAATAAATATCTTTGATAGTAATTACAATAATAATGGCTTCTATAAGACTTCCATAAGACTTCCATAGATTTTAGTTTTTTGATTTAGATGTAGAATATATAGTATAATTCAGGGGCTTAGTTTTTATGGAAAAGGGTATGTGGCATGTAACTTCAATGGGGTTTTTGAAATGAAATCATAATCTGAGATTTACGTTCTTAAAAGATTTTGTTTCTTTTTAATAGACGTAAAAGAATATTGACAAATCTTTTTTATATTTGTTTTATTAATTCAAAGATTTTGTGTATAGCAACATTAAGGGGCTATATTTTTTTCACTAATTAACTTTTACCGTACTTACACCTTTATTTGAACAATTGTTTTTTTAAATAAAAAGTTTTGTAATTAGTTTTTTAATAGGTGTCACAACAACATGCGTACTAAGGTGCTGATGAACGCTGTTAATTTTTAAAAATGTTACATTAATATAAAATAATAACAATACAAGCAACGCATATCACACCATCCATTTACTTTTAATTATTTTAATAGAGTGACTAAATTACAAAACTCTGTATCGCCTCAGTTCTTCCTGACGAGTTTGGCTCTCAGAAATGTAAAGAACATTCATATACCATTATTTATAAAATTTACCCAAATAATCTTTAAATTTTCTCTATTCTATTCCAGTTGATTTTTGATTCTGATTCTTCAGTTGATTACGATTTTGATTGATTTTTTTTGTCTATTTCAAGACTCTAAATAAAAAATATTTTTTATTGTGCATATAAAAAAATATGCAAAAATATGTCTAAATAATACATTAAAAAACAAAAACCGCCTTATACACAATACTTTTTTGACAAAAACGAAACGATTTGACTTTCGAATAAGCTCCTCTAGTTGAAATAATAGAAGCAATATAGCTTCCATCTGCAGTTTGACATATTTCATTTTCGCAAAACAGTCTCCATAAAACTTCTAAAGGTTTGATAATGAAGCAATTTTTAGACCTTGACAGCTGTGCTTCTATACGATCTTTAAACAGTTACAACCGATACAACTTCAATCCTAATGACAGCTATAACTTATATAACCTTTTTCGGAAGCTTCACTCAAAAAAATAAAAGTCACTTTTACAAAATTTTTATAAATATACAACACACAAAATTTTTTGATAAAACCACAATGTTTTTCCTTCAAATCCAAAAATAATTTGTAAATCAAATAAATTTTTTGTTTTTCAAATAATTTTTTTTAAAATTTACAATATTTTTGGTAAATTACAAAAAAATTTGTGAGTTGTATATTTATAAAAAATTTGTAAAATATACTTAGTTTTTTTTTTGAGTGTTTATTTAGTGTTGTGTAGATAAGTTTCGGTACAGCTTCTAATATTAAATATAGAAGTATTTTAGAAGCTTTCACTCCGGTTGTGGGAAGAACTTCTTTCTGGAAGTTCTATCGAAACTTTATAGAAGTAAAATATAACTTGCTTCCACTTAAAAGCTTTAACGAAGCTTTATTGAAGCTTTGGCTTGTATAACTCTAGATTGAGAAGTTTGCTAGTTGGGTTGTTCAACAAAAAAAAGAAATAATTAAGATTTCAAAATGGGAGAGCAAACTTACAATAGCCGTTTAAATTGTCCAGTAATCTACTCCAATTGCATTATTGCTTCTCTCACAAAATCAATGCCGACCAAAACGGGAAATAAAATCGTATTATAATATAACTTAACTGTTTTAATATTATTAAATGTCCTCATAGTTTTTTAATAATACAGCGTTTTATTTTTATTTACATTTTTAAACGCTTTTATAGTCCGCAGAAGCTCAGATATATTATTAGGTTGAAAATCAGCTTACAACAAAAATAGTTGCTCTTACAATGGACGGAAATTAAAAAAAGTTATGGAGAATTGATAAACGTTTTAGTACTAAAGAAAACACAGCCTGTGGTAGTATGATTGGATAAAAATTTGACTCGGAAATATTAGAACTATTCGGAAATTTAAAATGGCATATGATTGTAAATATTTTTCGAACATTTCTGTCGGAAAAATGTTCGAATCCGTTTTGCTTATCGGAAATTTATATTTGACGTTTTGTTGTAAATTATACTATATTATACGTTTGTCGTTTTGTTTTTTTAATACATTATTTTTACATTTGTTTAATAAACATTTTACACTGGAAAAGCTCATAAAAAAACTAAACTCGCCATTCAAACTATATATTCTATCAACATCAACACAAAACAAATGATAAATACGAATATTAAAAAGGTTTTGACATTTTCAAATTCTGGACTAAATGGGTGCGTTTATATGAGAATCGAAAATATTACGAAACATTTCAATCATACGTCGGAAAAAATTTGTCGTAGTGTAGTATTTATTGAATTAAACAGATTATGTTTATATTCCACACTTGTCAGGATATAGCGAATAAACATACACGGCACATAAAATATAATTAACTTTATTAAAATATAAAATATAAATCTTTACTAAAACACGTCTTATTACTTCGGCGGATATAACAGCAGAGACAAGCTGTGTTGCCTGTTGCCCAATATACCATATGAGGTATATTCATATTTACCCTATTTACAGTTTTTTATTCTTTATTAAATTATTTCAATATCTAAGCTTACAGTAGTATTTTCGATTCGAATAAAAATTTCCGATCAAATTCAATCATACTGTAACGACTCTTCGTTGGTTCTTTTCGATTATTGAGCAAATACGACAGTAAAAGACAGATCTTTGGTTAACAGAATCTCTGACTTTATTTGTCAACAAATTACAGCAGCTTCCGTTTTTCCTTACAATAAATTCCAGGGTCTCCAATTTATGTACGATAAACTTCACAGCTTTTCCACAATTTGAATCAAAAATATTCGGAATCGTAAAATCTGTATTTACTAGTCCACTAATTTCAGATTCTTTCACTATTAGTACCCAGGCTCAAGTACCACCGATTATTCCTTAAACTTGCGAATATTTATAAACACTTTTAATTGCAAAAGTAAAACTGACTATCTGATATTTTGTTCGCTTATTTATATCGAAAAATAAATAAATCGAAACTTCTATAATCCACTAGAAATCAATATTACGTAGTCCGTACATCTTGAATAGGCCACACCTATTTTCATTCATACTTGCATTTGTATTAGCGAACTCAAATTTAATTTATGCAAAATGTATTTGTTAAAGGGAGTTAACTTTTTATTCATATTTGAATGTAGAAAACATTTAGGCGGAACGTATTGGTTATTTATGATTAAATTAAATTAACCCATTCTGGACGAAGTTTATTACACTGCCCTCCATTTAGTTTTGTTCGTCCCGAACAATATCAGCTATCGCATTGGTGCTGTTACCTTGGTACGGTGCCAACCTTTGCAGATGTATCACTTTCATCTTGGTACGGGGTCCCTTTTGGATGCGGTAGATAACATCATTAATTCGTTTGATTATTTTATATGGGCCTTCCCAATCTGGCTGCAGCTTGGGTGATCTTCCCTTAGTTCTCCTGGAGTTGTATAGCCATACCAATTCTCCTTCTTGAAAACCGCCGCTATTTGCATTTATGTCGTACCTGGTTTTCATTTTGTCACTGGCAATATTAATGTGGTCTCGAACCTGTTGATGGATTTTATTCATCTTCTCCCTTAGTTGTCCCACATAATCTGTTTTCGTGGATACCAGACCTCCAGGGATGCTGAACTCAATGTCACTAGGAAGATGTAGTCCTCTCCCGAACATGATATTCGCTGGCGTTTCACTTGTCGTATCGTGCACTGCGCTACGATAGGCCATCAAGAATAATGGAAGATCCTTGTCCCAATTTCTTTGGTTGGGTTCTACTACCTTTGACAAATGTTCTTCCATGGTTCGGTTGAATCGTTCTACCATGCCATCCGATTGTGGGTTCATAGGTGTAGTTCGTGTTTTTCTAATGTCGAGTGTTCTGCACAGCTCTTCCATCAGTTGAGATTCGAAATTCCTTCCCTGGTCGGTATGCAACTCGAGCGGTGTTCCATATCTGCAAATCCATTCGTTGACTAACGTTTCAGCGACCGGAACTGCCTCCTGGTTCGGTATTGCATAAGCCTCCGGCCATTTTGTAAAGTAATCAATGACCACCATGATGTATTTGTTACCTTTTGTAGTTTCTGGAAATGGCCCCGCGATGTCTATAGCAATTCTCTCCATTGGGGCGCCCACATTGTACTGTTGCATCTCTCCTCGAGTTCTAGTCTTTGGTCCTTTGCTCACTGCACAAGTATCGCATCGCCGACACCATTGCTCTACGTCGGTTCGATACCTTACCCAATAAAACCTCTCCCTTACTTTAGCCAGGGTTTTATTGACTCCCAGGTGTCCTCCAGAAATACTTCCATGCAGCTTTCCCAGTACCTCTTCTACTCGACTTGATGGCAACACCAGTTGCTCTAACACTTTCTTTCCATCCTCGGACTCCCATTTTCTTTTTAGTATCCCGTTGTCCATCAATAGTGAGTCCCATTGCGCCCAGTAGCATTTCACCTCCGTACTTAAGGGTGCTACCTCTTTCCACTCCGGTCGCCTTCCTTCGGTTTTCCATTTCAATATTGGAGCCATAGCTGGATCTTCTAGCTGCTCTCTTTTAATTGCTTCGGTACACCCGTCTTCAGGAGTTTGGAGCTTAATTTGATTCACTTTGATTACTTCATTGCTCTCAGTCCTGCTACATGACTTGCGCTCCTCAATGCAGGGTCTTCTTGACAAGGCATCGGCGTTACTATGGATCCTTCCCTTTCGATGTTCAACGCGGCAATCTCCTTTCTTTTGGACATCCCCTTGCTTATTTGAGAGGTTCATCAACTGGACCGGAACTACTCCTTCTTTTGCTACTACTAGTGTTTTGCATTCCAGTCTGATGTGCCCTAACTGCCCACAATTCCAGCATCTTACTCTGCTAGATCTTCTTCGTTGATTTCGTTCAGGCTTATCTTCCAACTTTTTGACATGCATGATCACTTCATCAAGCGCTGCTTTTAGTGGCTCTTCAGAAACTTCCATCTTACGTACTCTATCTAAGGCAAGCGCTCTTTTTCCAGTTTCCATTTGTAGGGCCAATGCTAAGACTTCCGTAGGTAGTTTCTTCCCGCTTAGATACAGCTGATTTCTCATTTGTACATCTCGAAGAGCATTGATTAATGTATCGGCGGCCAGTTCGTCTCGCTGTTCAGCGTTATAGTTCGGGTATGACAGATTTACCAGTCTCACAATGTCAGCCTCTAATTCTTGCAAAGTTTCGCTGACTCCTTGTTTTCGTGTTCTGAGCTGCATGCGATGGAGAGCTTGCATATGACTTTCCCCATATCTTACTTCTAAGGCCTCCATTATCTTGCTGTAATCACGCTCTGTCGCTGATAGTGTTTGCAAAATTTCAGTAGCAGGTCCCTTCAATGCCAATATAAGCGCATTTGCTTTTTGCTGGTGATCAACCCCAGTTGTTGCTATCTCAAATTGCATCTTAAATATCTGGTACGATGTAGATCCATCAAATGCGGGTGTTTTCACTCTAGCTGGGGCTGAAGTAGTTGATGGATTGATCATGTTACCTGACTTCCCTTGTGCTATTTCTTGGCGTAATTCACTCGAAAGTTTGCGTAATTTCTCTTGTTCTTCGGTAACTGTCCGCAGCTCCCTTTCCATGTTGTTGATTTTAACCTCCGCACTGGATATACGTGACTCGATTACCACACGTAGTTGTTGTAGATCTATTTTTTGTTGGGCCATCAGGTCAGAAAGTTGTCGTTGTTGATCTAGTTTTTGTTCTGCTGCCAGTTTCTCTTGTCGGGCCATCATATCAGCAAGTTGTTGTTGTTGCTCTACTTTTTGTTCTGCTGCCAGTTTCTCTTGTCGGGCCATCATTTCTTTCATCAACACCATCATCGGATCAATTGCTGGGGCATTCTGAATCGGAACTTCCTCCGGCTCTATTTCTATGACCTCTGTGTTTTCACCTGCTTCTTCTAAAATTTTACGCAGCCGGAATGCAAGTTCTGCCTTCGTTCCGTGGATTGGAGCATTCCTCTTCCTCAACTCGTCCTTCAGCTGGGTCTGGCTGAGATCACTAATATTTACTGTCCTGACCATTGTTTCAATAATCCCACTTCTGACACTACTGTAACGACTCTTCGTTGGTTCTTTTCGATTATTGAGCAAATACGACAGTAAAAGACAGATCTTTGGTTAACAGAATCTCAAACTTTATTTTTCAACAAATTACAGCAGCTTCCGTTTTTCCTTACAATAAATTCCAGGGTCTCCAATTTATGTACGATAAACTTCACCGCTTTTCCACAATTTGAATCAATAATATTCGGAATCGTAAAATCTGTATTTACTAGTCCACTAAGTTCAGATTCTTTCACTATTAGTACCCAGGCTCAAGTACCACCGATTATTCCTTAAACTTGCGAATATTTATAAACACTTTTAATTGCAAAAGTAAAACTGACTATCTGATATTTTGTTCGCTTATTTATATCGAAAAATAAATAAATCGAAACTTCTATAATCCACTAGAAATCAATATTACGTAGTCCGTACATCTTGAATAGGCCACACCTATTTTCATTCATACTTGCATTTGTATTAGCGAACTCAAATTTAATTTATGCAAAATGTATTTGTTAAAGGGAGTTAACTTTTAATTCATCTTTGAATGTAGAAAACATTTAGGCGGAACGTATTGGTTATTTATGATTAAATTAAATTAACCCATTCTGGACGAAGTTTATTACAATACCATACCTGGATTGTAACAAACATAGTGATAATGTTGACTCCATGGCTCAGTTTCAAAGGAAAAGCGGCGTATGCAATTTAATGGGCGAGGATGTCAACATGAGAAGTGAAAGTTAGTCATACAACGATAGAAAAGGGATCATATGCTGGATGAGTGATAAGGAGCGTCATATAACAAAGGAATGCAGAAGAAACAGAGACTCGAAAAATCATGGTAAAGGTTTATGGAAAAACAGAAAAATGTCGTGTGCATAATAGAATCGAATAAGGAAGGCGATGAACAGCTAGCTCTGTATAATATAACAGCTCCAAAACGACTATACACGACAACTTTTCTCCTTTAAACGTAGAGTGAAAATCAACACTAAAACTAATTATGGTCAATGCATATATCGCCAAGTAAAAATAACACTGACGCACACAGAGCATTCTCTAATCATCAAATACTGTCAACAAAAAAAGAAAATATATTTTGGCAACGACGTTATCCTTTTTGGTTGAAACATTTCAGAAAATAATTACTTTAAATGAACAACAAAGAATTTGTTGTTTATTTGTTTCCTTAATGCTCGAAGCTTACAAAAGTTTTCTAAAAACTATAAACTATGTATAAAAGTTTCAACGCACGATTTGGATTTTCCGTTAACAATTCTAAATTTTCTAGACAAAAAATATGAAATATATCTTTGTCCGCAAACCTTAGTTCAAACCTTTTTAACTTAACTTAAAATATTTTTATGTCTGAAAGAAAACCCGTTTATTAAAAAATATTCGGTCAAGTTATCTTCATAAAAAAATGTTCTACCTTTTTTGGGTTTATAAATGTGACACTTTGTGATAACATGATTATGTAAAACTAACCAAAAATTTTCAAAGATTTTCGATTAAATGTTAACAAACGATTGGTCATTGGATGTTATAGATTCGAACGAATTTAAATATTTTTTATTTGTAGGATCTAATATTTTTTATGATTTATATGGATTGTGTTGACATTGTGAAAACAGATTATCCAATGATGCTCCAAAAAAATGCTAATTTTCTACCCAGTTTGGCAATTAAACAACAATCTAAGATGAATATATAAACTGTCACCATTAATTATCGAGTTGGTTCTTTTAACAAATATTAAGCGTGTGAATAAAAATATAAACAAAACTCACCTCGACATTTTGGCACAAAAACCAAAAATTATGACAAATATTAAAAAGTAACGAATTATTATGATGTCTATTTTAAAACATTTTTTAAATTTGGTAATGAAACAGGTAATTGTCTTAAAAAACGTTATTAATATTAGTTAAAAGAAAGAAAATTTATTATAATAATTATTATAATTGGCAAATCGACCAATTTGTGTTGAAACAAACGACTAAACAGACATTTTATTGAAATTCATGTAATTAGACATTGAACCAATAAAAGAACAAGGTAAACGTATGGCTGGTAAAGGTATATGTGTAAACGACAACATACCATATCAGTATTATAGAAAAATTTAAAAAAATTCCAAATTTAAGAAAATTTTATATTTGTTAAAGGGGGGTTTGGCAAACGATAGCGATTCTACGAAAATTGCCAAAAATTCTAACTCAATTGTGAATGAATTTTGCGTCTAGGTTAAACTGGCCAGACGTCCCACGCTGCGTGGAAGTGTCCCACATTTCATTGCGTTGTCACACGGGGAAATCGGTCCCACGAAGCGTCCACGAAACAAATATTTCCACCAAATTTGCCCGTATTATCGAAATAATTAAAAAACATTATATCTATGTAAAGTTTGTGCATTATCTCAGTCTGTACAATGGCTTCACAGTTTTCCTTGCATTTTGTATAATGTTATGTATATGTTATGTTGATTTAACTATATTGAGAGAACAAACCAGTGCAATATTTTTTTTACTGAAATAGTGTTTTAACTATAATTTTCTTAGAAATACTAAACTCGGTCTTTTTCACTTCAATAATTTGGATTTTATTTTCCAAATATCTTTTGATCTCTAACTGATCTTCCTCAGTGAAAAGATTTCTTTGTTTATAGAAACACCTCCCCGTTGTATATACGAGGGGTCGAAAGTATATTAGGAAAAATAAAATACAAAATATTTTACTTAAAAAGACTTAGTTTTCCTTATAAATTCATAAACATTTAAGTTTTCAAAACAGAGTTTACAATTTTATTTTATTCGAGCACTCATTTCAATCCTTTAAAATAATATTCAAAAATTAAAATGTTAAAAATATTGTTACTCGTAAGAGTAAAATTTTTGAATTTTCGATTTTACTCCTTTGGAGTAGATTACATTTTCCTGTTCTTGCATTCGATTTGCAAAATAAGTACCTACAATTTCGTCATCCTTTATATTCATTTTTCTAACAAGACATGCATAATTGAACGAAGCATTCGAAGCATTTTACGTTGAAAAGCATCAAATTTGAAGCAAAAATAGAAGTTTTGAGTATCTGAAAGAAAATATTTATTTCAATTGAGTAGCAAGAATAATATTTTATTTATTCACTCCTGTATTTGGGAGTGTTATATTTTTTTAAGTTAGGCGATCTGAAAGAACAAAGTAAAGGTGTGATAAAGTAGCGTTTCAAACTCTGTTTAAAACACACTTTAAATAGGTAGCTCAAAAGTAAAATTATAATTTTCTAATTTATAATTTTTTTCTCAATAAAGAACAAACAAAGCAATAAAAACTTGATAAATGGTATAGATTTGTAAACGATAGAATGAGAGGCATACTTACAGAATACAGAAAAGATATTAGTTTTTTAGTAAAATTAAAATAAATTGTTTCAATTGTTTTGCAGTATTTACTTGTGTAACAAAAGTTTTGCGCTGCTATAAAAGGTAGCTTTATACTAATTTTTAAAATTATATTTAAAAAGTTCACGTCATGACGTATAGAAAACGTTTATGCAAATTCTCATACGATTTTGAATTGGACTATCCTTTTATTAAAAAATCAAAATATAACGACGCAAATGGTTATTATATTACCAGTAGGAGTCAATTTTCAAATGAACAGTGGACGTTATGATATTAAAAGACATATAGAAACAGATAAACACAAATGCGTTGCTATACGCCACCAGTTCCAGTAGCTTATAGCCCCTGGGCGCACGTCGATTTCAAGCGATGATTACCACATATTTTATAATTCGTGAGGCGCCTGTCCTTGAAGAGTCCGAAAACTTTTGTTCTGCAAATTTTTCTCGATTCGGCCGCTTTTTCGTTCGGCAAGCTCCGAAAAATGTCGATTGCCCGGGATCTTGCAAATATTTGTTTTTTTTAACTATGTGGGTTGGAAATTTAGTTTAGAATACGAGGGTAGCCTTGTCTAACAAAAATTTGTCTGCTATTGTCTAGTCCGACAACCCAAACATACGAAATATCAGTGGTCGGACTCGACAATAGCAATAACTTTGGTTGGACAAGCTTAGCCTCGTGTTCTAAAACGTGTTCAAATTTCCAACCCCCACGGTTCAAAAAAATGGGGTAGCAAATTTACAAGATCGTGGGCAATCGGTATTTTTCGGGGCCTACCGATCAAAAAAGCGGCCGATTTGAGGAAAATCGCAAAACAAAAGTTTTCGGGCTTGTCAAGGACAGGCGCTTGACGAATTATAAAATATGTGGTAATCATCTCTTGAAATCGACGTGCGTCCAGGGACTATTAAACAAGTTTTTAAAGCATTAGAAATGGGAAAAACTGAAAAATATTGCTCCTGCAAAAGCCGTTTTCTCCTTTCATACGATTTACCACAACTAAAGCTTTCGATCGATAAATTGAGCATCTAAACAATATACATGTGTCAGAACAAAATCAGATGCCGTAATTACAAAAATTTAATGGATCATGTACTAGAAACTAGACCAACTAAAAATAGATTTGCCTGTTGCAGATTTTGTTACGTTATACTGATGCATCGAATCATAAGGAAATAAAAATATTTTCGAGTCTATTTCGATATTTTAGAGAGCATGACGAGAAAAAGTAGATTATTGGAATTTTCTTCTTTAATTGAGCATCGGAACAAATATCAAAGCACATTCTTGAAAAATTTAACATTGACAAAAAGTTAGTTGCAATTTGCCCTGATAACTATGAATACCAATTTTAGTTGTGTCACGTCAAGGGATGAAAAATTTTAAAAGCAAGCTAAACTCGAATTTGAACTAGAATGTATTGGGTATTGGATTCGCAGTCCATATTCTAAATAATGCAATAAGAACTGCTGCCGATTTAATGCAAATTGATGTAAATGGCAGGGTTAAAAAATGTATGGATATTTTACTGTCTTTACTGGAGACGTTGAAGGAGTTCTGCGGCAAAAGTAATGTCGAACATGATCAATTCTCATAACCAATGTTAAAAAAAGTCCAATTAAAATAAAAGAATTTTTCGAAGAATTAAATAGTAAACAAATAGTAAAGCAAAGCATTAAATAGTAAATTTATGCACAATCTAGCTAGCGCGTTTTGACCGTCCCACTTTCTCGCAATAGAAATTCTAATAAGTTAGTATTTTGAAGAATTTTAGCATTTAGTCCCACATTTAAGCGATTCGGCTCTGGTCAGTTTAGTCTAGGTCTAAGTCTCTAAAAGTCTAATGGTCGGTTGCTTGCTACTAAATGAGACTTAGCTAAATCGTCAATAAGAAATATCTCTCAAACCTTTTTCACGCCGTTTTTTGACAAAAACAAACAAACATTTAACTGAATAACAAGAAAGAAAACTTATTTGAATCTATAAGCTTTATTTAAAGGTCCAATCGCGATCAAAATACGCAAAAACAGCTAAATGGAGAATTAAAAAAGTTATCGGAGATTTTAATGTTCAAGCAACCGGGCATAAAAGTCTAAAAGTTTAAAAGTTTAAAAGTCTTAAATTCTAAAAGTCGAAAAGTCTAAGAGTCTAAGCCTTAGGCTGTTTTCTAAACCAAAACTTATTTGAAACTTATTTGTGGAGACTTACTTATTTGAATAAGTAACCTAAATAGGTGACTTATTTGAAATTTTTTTTTCATAGAAAAATCTAATTCGATTTGACAGTGTCAAATATTTTTATGTTTGTTTACAAAATGGTTTTAAGCAATAAAATTTCTTTTTCGATCCCTAATAAAATAATGTAGTAATTTAAAATGAAAAAAAGAAGTTTTGTAAACTCTTTAATTGATCAAATTAAATAAATCGTTCTAATTAAATTTATTTTCGAATTTGCTTTTTGTTGCTGTCAAAATAAGAAAGCTAATTCATTTAGAATAGCTTTTAAGTACTTATTTAAAATGGCGGTGAATAAGTAAGTCTACATAAATAAGTTTCAAATAAGTCGTCGTTTAGAATACAGCCTTAGTCTAAGTATTAGTATAAGTCTATGTCTAAATTTATGTCTAAGTCTAAGTCTCAGTTTGAATTTGAGTCTGCGTTTGAGTCTGATTCGGGGTCTGGGTCTAAATCTGAGCCTCAGTTTGAATCTAAGTAGTTAACAAAAATTTAAAATGTGAAAAAGGAATTGTATTTCTGGTTGTTTATATAGAACATATGAAAAACTTTTAGAAGATTTTCACTATACAGTTTTGTGTAAACTGATTAAATTTAAGTATAAATGTGACAGCATATAGAAGCACTTAACACTATTTACAGTAAAACCCTTCTATCAATCTCTTATGCCGTACATTCACATACAACAGAAACAGAAACTGTAACTGAATTTCATACAAATTTGACAGCAACTGAAACAGAAACCGAATTTAGAAACTGAAACAGAAACTGAAAATTCGTCTGTTTTGTCTGAAACAGAAACAATTAAAATTTAATTGTTTCTGTTCCAGAAACTGTCACATGACCAGAAACTGTCACATAATATTAATTATTATTTTAAATTTTGATAATAGAGTTTTGAATTTTGAATAGTTTTCAGTTTCTGTTTCTGTTGCATGTGAACGCACGGCTTTAGTGGGTTAGTAATATTTGATTTTTTTCTTATACTGCAACGTTTAAATCTGATGTATAATACACATTTATATCAACAAAACAATATCTATAGAGAATGAACCAAACCATTAAAGCAGATAAGTATGCATGATTAGCATGATTCATAACATATTATACTAAGTAAAACCAAAAAACTCAACACCTTACTATCGTTAATTTGATAAATTATCTAAACATTTTTCTCTCACTTTTATTATTTTGATTACAGTTTTTATTAATTTAATTAACCGTCGTCGCCTTAAAATCAACAACGACTTAAGATTTAATTACGTTTTTTTTTAGTTTTCAAAATCTACTTCAATATTTTACTTTCAAGTAGATCAACCTTCTTTTTATTATATTTATAACCCTAATTTAGAATTCGAGTTAAAACTAATGACATCATAAAGAAAATAATCAAAAGTTTTCTTCATATTGTTTTTTGATTCTTAGTTTTATCTGAGTTTTTTTAACGTTGATGTTAGATTAAGTGTGAAAAATATATAAAACTTATTGTCGACTATTTTATCATGTTAAATTAGCATGAAACATAGAAATGAATATTGTGGTGATAAAAAAATTATACGATGGTTTTTTGATCAAATTGAATTACATATAAGGAAATCAACATGTAGTAGTAGTACCCGTGCTTTTACAAAGAACGATAAAAGTTTTCATATAAAATTCATACAATGTTTCAAACATTTTTATTTCGTTTCAAAAAGTTTGTCACTAGTTTTATTTTATGATAAACAAAATCAAGCTTTTTCTTTTAGAAAATCAATCAAATATCTAAAGTAAATTTGAATTTAATAAGATTTTACGAAAAGCTTATAAAAGAATAATCAAGAAACAAAAAGCTCTGATACATAATATAAACACGCATACATACACCATAAACAAAATTTAATTCTCTCTTGTATTTTTCTCTGACTTTAATGGCTGTCGAAATTTTAATGAAAAACAAAAGTTCAACAAACTTTTGTTGTAAAGTTTCAAAGAATAAGATGATGTTGGGAACGGCTTAATTTTGTAATAAGATTTTCGTTGTCTAGACTCAACCTTATTTCGTTGTTAAAAATTCTACCGCTGCGGGTTTGAATTTTTAAGTAGCAGTAATTTAAGAAAATGGATTCCTTAATCGTATCCTCATATTTTTTATGTTGCATTTTGAAATAACTTGTTTCTAGCTGAAATTTATATTTAAACTTAATTCAATCGGTGTTCAATTGTCGACCACACTACTTCCATATTTTGGGGTCACCATTATAGCACAGTAAGGTGAAATATATACATATATTTGAGAGAGTAGTTATAATTAGTTTCCGCTCCCTCCACCTTGATTTTTGATATTTAATTTATTTAAAAATCAATCGTTTGCAAATAAAATTACATCAATGAATCATTAATTAAAATAATAAAAAATATTTAAAATAACTCAAAGATGAGTAAACATTAAATTATTTGTCTAACGATTCAACTTTTGCTTGGACTAATTTCATTCAAATATTTCACGTGTTGTGGGCGAAAAAAAATGAGGTAGAATATCTTAATGTTTGTGCAAGAAAATAAGAAAAGAAAATCTTATATTCATTGATCTAAATATAAACTTAAATGTTTTTTTTATCGTATACGAATATTTTCTTACGGTAACTGAAATTTTTTATTATCTCATTTGGTTTCAGTGAAAGATGCTGATTTTGTTTTTTTGATATTTTCAAGGCCATTAGACTATCAACTGTGTAGACACATTTTATTTTATTTTTATCGATAGACAGTGCGCAGATAGTAAAAAATTACTATCTTAGTTTCACTAATCTGTAGAAAATTGATATTTGAAGAATAAGAATTTAATGTTGTAATGATTTTTTCTGAATCGTTTAACTTGTCGATACGCAACAGAAAGTTAAGCTATGAAGGCTACAACTTAGCCACAAGTGTGTTTTACGTGATATTCCTACATAGGACCTAGATGAAACATTGGCAAATAATCCAGGTTCAATTGAAAAAAAAGATTTGGATTCATTTCAAAATTGGACAAAGTCGCGGGAAGTCTCCCGAACACCTCTAAGTCTAAATCTTCAATAAATTGTGATCCCGGCTTTTGATCATATTGAATCTTGGTATATAAGGTACTGTTTCCAATATTTCTGTATACCAATTACCAACTTCCGATCTGTCACTTTCGGTTAAAAAATTGGTTTTATTTTGTTTATCCGTACTGTTTTTCATGTGTTTATCCCTATTGTAGCCTTTAATTACCGATCGATTCTTATGAAACGTTGGTAAAAGCTTTTAAATAACATGAAAAAGATTTTATCAGACTTTGGAGTATGTACAGTGGATAAAGGGATGGGGTCCACCATACAACAGGTGGTTTTTTTCAATATGTTTTCAATGTTTGTTGGGCTCATACAACATTCGTTCGTGATTGAAGTTTGATGAAACTTTGGAAAAGATGCAAATGTGTATGGCAAGGAGCTTATTAGCTTTTGAGCGATATTGATCAAGTTGAGGGGAGGGGGTCCCCCGTTTTTTTAAATCTCAATAACATCTGTACCTAATAATCGAATTGAATGAAACTTGGTACATAAGCATTTAATACGGTTCACAACAGTTCTGCATCCCAACTTCCGGTTTTTCACTTCCGGTTAAAAATTTATTTTGCAATTTTTTGAATTTCTGGAATTTTATTTAGTGTTTTTATTGACACTACAGCCTACAATAATGAAGGGATTATGACAAAACATATAAAAAAGGTTTTAATTAGTGTAAGAGGATCAACTTTTGGGACACTTTGATAAAGTGGCGGGTGTCAACCATACAACTGCTGACTTTTCACACTTTGTTTTTAAAGTTTCTTGGGAGCATAGAGACTTCGTTCAATAATCAATCTTTACGGATGCCATCATAAAAGATGCAGATTTGAATGCCAAAGAACTGATTAATTTTTAGACGATATTGGGAAAAGTGGTGGGGAGTCTCCCGAGCACCTGTTTATTTGAAACTTCAATAACATCAGTTCCTGATAATTGATTTTGATTAAACTTGGTACATATGCTGAGAGTATGATTTGTAACAGTTCTTCATTTCAACTTCCGGTTTGTCACTTCTAGTAAAAAATTTTTTTACTTTATGAAAACTACGTGAAATCTATAACATTGCTTAGCCATAAATTAAAGTATTTAATGGATTTTAGCTCACTATATATCCAGAACATTTTGTTTCCAGAGCTTTGGTGAAGTTAGCCTATATGCATCAGCATCGCAATATTTTTAAGTGCGTTAAGACTTCAAAAGCTTGAGAAAAGACTTGAACCTTAGAGATTTTCAGTAACGGACACGTATGACTAAAAGTTCTGTGAAAGGAGGAAACTTAGAAAGCAAAAATAAGAACGAGCTGTAGAAGATCTAGCAAGAAAGTCGCGCCACAGGAAGAATATTTGTCAAATAAGAAGAGGCTTGTTTATCTAGAGTTCCACAATTTTTTGCAAAAGAACAAAATGAGTACCTTTTTGTCATTCTTTTTTTATATTTTTATTAAATCTAAGAGTATATATAAATATAGAGAGAACATAACTTTAAAATTGTATCGAATTGCAATGAGGAGAGACAATTGGTGTTCGCCTATATGTCATATTCAATTTCTCGTTTAGCCAATTTCATTTGTTTTTATTTACAACCACTTTTTTATTAAATTATAAATTAAAAACAATTATAGTTTACACTTCTTGCCGTAGGCTCTTGGCGTAATTCGTTGAATAACATATTTGTTTAGCACTTGTTTTTTACGCACGTTAATATAAATTTTTTAAAAAAATTACTCATTACTCCTGAAGATGTCCTTAAAAGATGAAATATATTGAGTAATCATAAAAATAAAACTAAATCTTTTATTTTTTTAAAAATTTATTGTTTTTTACGTGCGTAAAAAACAAGTGCTAAACAAATATGCTAAAAACAATTAAATAATTTAAAACGAAAAAAATGGTAAATGTTTTCTTCATAGTTGTGCTAACTTTTATAAAATGAATGAAAATAATGACGAGAGTAATTTAAACCTATTGTGTTATTTCTAGTGATTATTTAACTCAAATATTTTAAACAGGATAAGCAATACTCTCTAACGGCACGAAAAAATATTTAAGTTATGTAAATATTTTCAAAGTATATTATGAAAACTTATTGTCAACTATTTTAATTATGGACAAATTTATTTGTCATTAACAATTATCAAAAATTATATGTTTGGTTATAATGAAAACCAAAAAGTAATTTTTTGTTCATTTCTTTTTATACATTTGCAGGGAGGGAAAAACAATTATTTTTTGTGGTAGGGTTTGTTCTGGTAGATTTTAAAAAAAACTGCCAATATTTGTACAATTTTGAATCAAATGAAAAATTTAAGCATGTCTATGGGAAGACATAGCTGTTTCTCTCTGAGACAAGTAGTGGAAAACAAACAAACAAAAAAACCATTTGACATTTGTCGCGTCACGTTAAATATTAGTATTGGTGACCCAACCGATAAAATACATAAAAATACATGCAAAATTGAATAAAATATTCACAAAATAAATTTGCTTCTTACGTTGGAAAGCATCAATTATGAAAAAAAATTAAATGTGCGAGAATTTAAAGAAAATATTTATTTCAATATAGGAGTTAGAACGATATTTTGTTATTTTCACTCATGTATTTAGGAGTGATATATTTATTTTATGTTATTCTCTCTCTGAAAGAATGGAGTAAAGGAGTGATATAAGGAGCATTTTAAACTCTGGTTTCAACCCTTGAAATTCGTTTATTTACGCTATATCTGTCAAATGAAATGAAATTATCCTACAAATAGAAGAGGCCTATTATCACATGAATTAAAAAACGACACAGGTTTGGCAAGATTTACACTATTTTATTTATCTGACTGATAATCTCCTCATTAAACTTAAAAATGTCAGCTTTGCCACTGCATATTTTGCTGATGATTTAGCTTTCATGGTCAGAAAATACATGATTGTCTGTCAACCAACTAAAAATAAGTGTACGAGCTCGTACTAACGACTATAGAGATTAAATAGCTAGGTATTATTCTGGCCAGTACGTTTATGTTGAACAGAGCAAACAAATTTTGCTTTGTTGTAAATCCTTTTTATGGTAGATGGATTTAAACTCGGCAATTCGGCCACATAGAATTTGCAGGATAAAATGAATGCCATCTTTAGCCCAATACAGTCTCAATGATAAACATAATACACATACAAACACATTTTGTTACTAATAACCTACGGTTGCTATCAAATAACTTATGAAAGCCAGTCCACGACTATAACCTCACCAAATTTGTATGTCGCTCGTTAACAACATGGAAAAATTGTTAAAAACAGACCCCACCTTTTTGAATTTTTGAGATCAATTAAACTCAAGTAAGTAAAGAAGTAATTGGAATATTTTCAATTCAAAGGTATGGTTTGAAGTTTCTCAGAAAAAAACCACCTTTGTTTTTATACAGGTTTACCACTTTTCTCCTTTCTAGATCAGTCATGTCTGCTTTTTTACGACTTGATCTGGAGTAACGTTAGGTAGAAATTTAAGCTCTATTATATTTATCCTTGATATTAACGACGTCAATTGCGTGATTAAAACTTCAGGCATTCTCTATATGCTGATGACATAAACATTTTTAGAGGAATTCTGACAGTCAACGTTTACTTGACGATATTACCAGTTTTCTATTTGAAGTGACAAAAACCACTTTGAAATAAATATCAATAAATGCCAATAACTTTTCCTAAAAATGCCATAAAATCTCAAATCGTGTTTTATATAATATAATCATATTGTACAAGATGTCACAATTATTCACGATAGTTTAATACAAAATTGCTAATATAGTAAAAAATTGGTTTGAGTATGAACTAAACTAGGAGGATAGTATTAAAAAACATTGCTCTAGGTTGTTGCTATGGCGTTTACTAGGAATTTAAATAACAAACTTTTTTGATTTGTCAAATAAATAACTTATTTGTTATAATATATATCTTATCTTATAATATATATCATATATATCTTCGATATATATGATATATATATATATATCTATGATATATATAATATATATCTTCGTATATATTTCCAGTTTATCTATTTATTTAGTAAATTTGTAGAATTTTATGTTAATAATTATAAGAAGAAGTTCAATATTAAAATATTCATTTTATTTTATATTTTTGTGTTTGTTTACATGGAAGTGAAATAAGTTGTTTTATTGAAGAAAAAAAATCATTATTCAGAACCCGTATTTAAGTAAAAATTTCTTCTAAAACTTCGAAACCTTTTATGTTTGATCTTTCATTAGTCAGACATGCAAGAATGAAGATGCAGCCCAATTTCTTTTCAGAACAATTGGAGATAAACTATTTGTCATAATAGCTTTGAAGATTTTCGTAGATTTGATACGTAATCTTTCCTAGATTGCTTTCAGCTATCAGATGGCAATTTGTGTATTGTTTTTGACATTTTCCTATACGTTTTTCCAATGTTTTGGGGTAAAATGAACTGATTGAATTCGTTGGCGTACCTCTTATTATTAGTCGTGGGCATGCCGTGAATCGTTTTTATTACGTTTCTGATTTGGAACTGCGGCTTACACAGTCTTTTATTTTTGCGATGAATCATTGGTTCCACCGCTCAAGCAACACTCTGTTTTGTATTATTTAATGAGCTTATTAGAAATGTGTGGTAATCGAAGGCGCTCCTCTTACTAGCGATGGTATGCCTTGGCGATGAGTATATCGAATTATGCTAGAAACATTTGTTTTGATAAATTGATGCCTCGTGGCTTCGTGCAACAGGCTGCCGTTGGTATAACCAAATGTGTGTTAACTAAATAGTTGACATCACTAATGACTATTGAATACAAGAATTACTCCTCTGTTCTATCATAATTCTTGCAAATAACATGTAGTTCTCAGCATTAATATATATATATTTGGATTTATTTGTATTCGTTACAGTTAAACTATAAGGAAATGCTATTGTTAGGTTTAGTATTTTTCCTGTTATAAGTTGATATCCGGCTTTTATTTCTATTGCTATTGATTATGTTAAAGACACATGGGGATCTAAAACTCCAAAATTAGCGAAAAACGTTTCTTTAGTCTGGTAAAGTTAGAATGACAGTCTTGAGAACGATAAACGAAAAGAACTTTTGCTGTTTAAGAACTATGCTTTCGAAAACAATCTAGAGCTTCTCAAGAGCGAAAACTTAAAAAATTGAATGTGGTTTGGGCCACACTAGAGCGGGAGAAAAGAAGACGAGTTTGGGGTGTTCTTATATTAGAGTGGTTCTTATATTAGAGTAGTTCTTATGAACATTTTAGAATTTTTATGCTTTTATAGACTCAAAGGGCTTAAAATAAATGTGAATCTTTGTTTTGCTTGATTTGATTTTGTTTTACATCTTTGACTTTCATATCTTTATCTTGATATAAATCTCCGTCACCTTGCCATTTAGGTTTCTTTAACAAATAAAATGGGGGGGGTTGGCATTGAATAATACAATCAAGTGGCGATTCTAGTCAAAGTACATTAGACGAGCCAGTCCCAACTACCCTTGCAATAACATTGACATGGGCCAAAAATGTGGGTTAGAAAATAATCCTGCAAAAACAGTAGTGATTTTTTTACCAGGAAGCAGAGGATCCCTGATATTGGCTCCATTGCTCTGGAGGGAAGTGATCTTGCACTTGCAGAACTAGCGAAATACCTATGTACGTGCTGAATACCTAGGTGGACTCACCTGGAAACCAAATATCACAGAAAGAGCCAAAAAAGTTACAGTAGCACTATCTATACTCATGTAAAAAAGCCATGGAAAAATATAGAATCTTGCACCTCACATATCCCAATGATTTTACATCTCGGTGATCAGACCGATCTTAATTTACGGTGTGATCATATGCTGGACTGCAATTTCTAATGCTTCAACCCAGTAATGCTTCTCCATAATCTACCCTTTAATGTGCTAGATCAACAGATAACATGAAAATCAACTCTTTGACACAGCTATAGGGATATGAAGCAGTTGTTCTGGATTTATTGATTCCAAGCATCTGATAGATTTTTTAAATATTGTAGATTCAAATTCCTTTCTTGATCTGTATGAATCTAATTGCTTATTGCTGCTTCAGTTATTATGGTTCTTGATTCCTGATTGGTATTGGACACGCACCTCTCGCCACTTGCTAAAATAATTCATTATGACTAGCACATGTTTGTTGATGCTATCAGTAGCCGGAAATGGTCCAGCTACATTCATTGCAATTTTCTCAAATGGCGCTCCCATATTATACTGGCTCATATTACCATAACTTCTTCGTATAGGTCCTTTTGCAGTAGCTATTCCACGACACCATTCCACTACCAATTGGCATGGTCCTGACCAATAAAATCTACGTCGTACTTTGTCAAGGGTTTTGTTAATACCCAGGTGAACGCCACTGGTTCCTCCATAACATTCCTTTAAAAACTTGAGGCATTTTTATTTTTGGGACTACTACTAACATTGATTCTTTAACTGTACCCTTAGAACTTACAGAGGTCCATTATGACCAATATGACACTGTCTAGGTTTTTCTCCTTTTTCACTTACGTAAGCCTAACGTCAATATTGTTTTCCTAGCTTTCGGCCCGTTTACAGGGCTTGCATTATACCTGGCATTCGTTAACATTTCCATGTTCAGTTCCTGTTCGATGTTTAATGTCAAAATAATAAGCTTGTAAGCGTTTGATCCATCGTGCTCCCTACCCCGCCGGGTATTTAAATTGTAATAAACAACTCAATGCTCCATGATCACTACTCAAATGGAATTACAAGTGTTTGTGGAAATGTTTCACACATAGCACTGAAGCCAGCAATTCTTTGTGGATTGCACAATGATCCCTTTCTCGCTTGGACAGTGTCTTCGAGTAATAAGGTATTACTTTCTCTTTCCCATCAATTTCATCGATTTCTTTTTCCCTCCACCTATACCATTATTGCTGGTATCAGTATTTAATATAAATTTAAGATTGCATAGGATAAACCAGAACTGGTGCAGATCATAATCTTAATTGAAGTTCCATAATCGCATCGTCTTGCTTTTCGGTCTATTCAAATGCTTTATCTTTTCTTGGAAGCTTATGTAGGCTCTTAGCAATATAATCAAATTCTGGTATAAAACGTCGGTATTGTACAATTATTGAAAACTGCAAAGCTCTGATAAATCTTTTAACTTTAACATACAACAAACTAGAAGTTTCTATCTTTAATAGAACCGAATTTATGAATATTTAAAAATAACTCGACTAGCCAAAAATCACGAAATTCTCGATATTTGGAACCGCTATATTTTCCAAAAAAAAATCCTCGAACACGTATATATCGAGTAATCCTCGAATATGTATAGATTTTTATTCGTAGTAAATTTTTTTAAAAAATATCAATGCGTTAGAAATATTCACGATTTTCACGTGACAAAAATATTTGTTAAAAACTTTAAAGGTAACTTTCTCTCTTAGTTTTAATTTTAAAAAAATTTAAACTCGATTTTCTGATTTTTTTAAATTTATTTCAAAATATACACTTTAAATTAATTCTTACCGCGTGATGGAAGTAGTATCGATATGAGTGCTAGAGGGCACTGTAGGCAAAAAAAAACAGTTTTCACGCAGTTTTAAAACTTTATGATTTTTTTTCTCGGAAATATCAGCATGTAGGCATATTTTGTTTGTGACAATTTTGGTTTAAAATTTTTACGTAAATCACTTCTTATTGGCATGGGTCGCGTTAAACCTTGATCCGTCTCATTTGCTAATCATTTTGCACGTTCCGCATTCCGCCGACACTTGAACGATTATTTAAAAGCCAATGTGTATAAGCACATAAAATTTGGAAAAAAACGTGCAAAGTACATTGAACTAGAAGTAAGAAGCATTAGGAACTAACAACAAGTCCGTAAGTGACACCATTCGTTATAGGTATTGCTTCTAATTGATTCGAGTTGTTAATCTTAATTACTTTACTCTGAAGATTGGGTCGATTCTGCTTCAGTTATTTCAAGAAGAGTAAATAACTATGTCTTAAAAGTTTACTATTTCTAAAGGTGTCTAAAATTTACTGTTCCTTCACCCGGTTTACGCAATTTGTAAACTTTACATGGACGAAAACATATTTCATCTTCCAAATCAGAATAAAATAACCAATAAATTCAATACATTTGTCTTGTTTTCAAATTCATATCACATCTCAAAAAGAAAAAACTACAAATTAACAACCTAGTAATAGTTTTAGTGTGGTAAATAAGACACTAGGCTTGATTATAATATATACCAGCATAAATCCAGCAAACTTTGGTTTTTATACATACCAAACATAGCAAACACTCAAAAACAAAACAATTCGATGTTTGTTTTTTAGCAAGCTAGAAAAGAAAAGTTTCGAATACTTTTTAATGCATACGAAAACTAGTAAACACTTAAAAAAACCTAGTTACTAGGTTTTATACATATGGCCCATTATGCTACGATCATGTAATGACGGTTATTAATACGCGAGGATTAACGGGGATACGAAACGAGCCGTGGGCGAGTTTCGTATGGTATATGCGAGTGTATTAATAACCATTACATGAAAGTGGCATACGCTATTTTTTCTACACCCAGTAAATAACGAAGAACGAAAATTACAACGAAAATTTCAAATTTCAATTTTCAAAGTTCAATTTTTTTCCCATGCGAAAATTTCAACAAACGTCAAATGCATGTTTGATTGAAAAACTAGGGGTTTCTTTCTATTGATTAAAAATCTGTATCGTAATAAAATCTGTATCGAAATGAATATCATTATAAAACGGATTTTGGTCATATAAGTGTATTTTTATACTACGGGTGTAGAAAAACAAATATTTCAACAACTTATCTACAGTAGTCCTATTTCGGTATATCGTGAAATAGGAGTTCAGATGAAATGTGTAGCAATATTTTCATAACTAGTATATTCCGTGTCGCGGGAAATAACAAATTCGTATAAGAAAATATTTTTTTATTTCATTTATTGCTCCTTTTATCAATTCCCAATTCACAGGGAAATGCCGGAATAGGCAGTACAGTATGCATATTCCGGTATTTCCCTGTGAGTTGGGAATTGAGAAAAAACTGCAATAAATGAAATACAGAAATATTTTCTAATGCAAATTTGTTATTTCCCGCGACGCGAAATACTAGTTATGAAATAATTGTTATAATTTATTTCTCAATTCCTATTTCGCAATGTACCGGAATAGAGCTACAGGAATCAAATTATTAGACTTATGAAGCAGAATACCAGTAGTGTAATCTAATCAATGGAGGAAAAAACTTTCCTGACCCCTGTCTGATATAGTAAAAATATTATTACAAATAAAAGAAAGCAAAAACAATTCTTACCTTGCTGGTGCCATATCGACTACTTTCTATCGGACACTGGCTGCATTTCGAAGTGGTTAACTATGAAAATAGAATAAAAACAAAACAAAAATTAAGTTAGGATTATTAAATCATTTAATTTTAAAAATTAATTAAAATATTTATATACTATTTTTGATATCAAACTTTAAGCTTTTTTCAAAATCAATGTCGCAATTGGGATTGAATAGTTTGTATAAAAATTACTATGCGATTAAACGAAGTCGCATCGCATGTTATTATGTCGTTTTACACATATTTCAAATCTAAAATTATTTCATGTAAATTGTGATAACATCAATTTCTATCACTCATCCAATTTAAATTTTAAATGTCGCGAGAAAACATAAATAATTTTATTGAAACTAAAAACAATAAATGAAATTAAATTTCACGTTTAACCGTATCCTTTATACATTGAACAGGTAATAAATACGCTGGAGTGTTAATTTTGGTAGACTTTTAATATTGGAATTGAAAACAAATGTTTTGATCTTATATCTTTTCTGCAAAATTATTACGGTGAAAATCTTTGATCGGGAAAATATGTGGTTCATGTTTTGAACTAAGCTGTCATTTGTCAATATTATAAAAGAGATTTTAGACTAAATGTCTTAGAATTATTAAAGATTAATAATAAGATTCGATCATATATATCGCGTGCAAGAAACAAAAATCATCAAAAGTAATTTATTAGCACGAAAATGTTTGTGACAAAATTTCTCGTTATATTTTAAATAGTATTACTTGCAAATACATTTACTACCTCTTGAAAACAAACACAAACGTAACGAACTACTTCTTATATCATCGTAATCAATTAACAACCTTACGATACATACTATGTACATTCAAGGCGATTTTGAACTAACATCAAATTCGTGTACAACAGGAATAAAATTTGAATGATGGTAATCATTGACCTGAAACAAGCTAGCAGTGGATGTTTGTTTTAACCTTTTTTACATTCTCACTTCCTTATTTCCGTATAATATAATACTTGCTCACTTTCAAACTTTTTTCACCTTCGCTGTTCTCAACTACACAGAATATATTTACATACAACCTATAAACCCTTAACAGCTCTCATTCTTCCACTACATAAGAAAGACAACCGTCTAAAGTGTGCGAATTATCGTGGCAGAGCATTGCATATAGAAATATACAATACTTGCCAACCTTGTACGAAGTTGACTCATCCAGTTCGTCGAATCTATCATCGGTGGCTATCAGTGTGGATTTCGTCCCAGCCGGTATATAAATCTACTCTATAAAGACTATATAATTATCTGTTTGAGTTCATTTCAATATTTTATTTCGATTAAATAAAGTTGTTTAAACCAATTAAAAGTAACAATTTCAAAAATATTTAACCGTAAAATAAAAATATTTATAACAGAATTTTAAATAGAATCTACATAACCTTGAAAATATATTTATAGAATTTTATTTTGTAAATTTTATTTGTGTTTATTCATAAAATTTAAAATAGTAAAATTGTAATTTCCATATAAAAAATTATTAGTGATGTAAATTAAGATGCATAAATATAACAAAAACCGTAAATGGCCATAAATGTGACGATATTTTTTTTGTGTTTTGAACACTACCCTCAATCTTCGAGGTATATGCATTACTTCGAACTTTGTCCGAATTAATAGTCTCGACTCTCGAGTGCCTTCAATCCACAAGTATTTAAAAAAATCGTCCACTAAAACCTAAAAACTCATGTTATTGTGAGACCTTGGTAGGTCTTAAAAGCTGTCTATGTGTTGTTGTGACACATATTGCAATACAAAATTTGTTATTATTAGTTAACCATTTCTTCTTTTAGGTAGATTTCATATAAAAATCTACCTATTGCAATGGGCTTCATCTCGGAATTTCGGAAAAATTTTGATGCCAAACGACTATATGTGATAAGCGGAGATGGAAAAACAAAAAAAAAAAATTTATATATATATATATATATATATATATATATATATATATATATATATATATATATATATATATATATATATATATATATATATATATATATATATATATGGGGCATTCTTTGCAACTCGGAGACCCCCTGCTATCTAGAATTGGTTAAAGATTTTCGAAACTTTTATGGGCAGAAATTTTAGCTTACTGTTTCTAGTTTTTAATGCCGTGTGCCCCTTTTTGAAACTCAAAATGGCGAAATCAATATGGTGGCTGGAAGCCACGAAGAGCAGTGATCTTAATGTAAGAAGCATTATAACAGCAACATTTGTCTTGGTATGATATTGTTTTATGTCCACCCGATTGCTTTGATGCTCGCTCAACACGAATCCACTGTTAGATTTTCGAAATTTAAAATGGCGGATCCAAGATGGCCGACCGGAAAATTGAAAATTTTTTTTTATTAAATTTAATTCGTTTGACTTTTGGAGGTGTCAGTGACGAATCTAGTGTCATATTTTATGATTTTAAAATGGCGGATAAAAAGTGGGCCTAGGTGGCGTCAGTGACGATCACAAAACTCGATTTTTTGTCTCGCCCACAAACTTGTGAATTTTGTAGGAAAATGGGTGCGGTGCGACTGAAAAAAAAATATGATTTTGTTAGAATTTTTACCATAAATTATAATAACAATATTTTAAAAATTTTTGGTGGTGGTTCTCACCCTTATTTTAAGGGTTAAAACTTTAAAATCGGGATTTCAAGAAATATGCCAATATTTTTTTTTTTATTTTTTTTTAAACTTTTTCTCTCTTTTATCTACTTTCGATAAACTTTTGTTTTGTAATTGGCATCTCGACCAGGAACTGGTCCAAAACAAGACGAAAACGGGAAAAGGCGTAGTTTTAGCGTATTATCTCTTTCTATGCGCTAATAAATGGTAAAAGAATAGTATATTCTAAGATTGTTAGGCTCGCAGATTACGAATCTAATTTCAAAAAAGAAAATTTTTTTTAAACAAAATGGCGGATCAAATATGGCGGCCAACTTTACAAAATTCGTTTAATTGTGAAATTTAAAAAATATCATCGTATTCTACATAAAATTTTAAATCGAAAATGTGTGTGATAAAAAGTTTTTTTAAGATCTTCTGTTATCGAGATAGAAATTCATGTTTCGTGTTAGTTTTGTAATAAACTTCTAAACAAAGATAAAATACTTGTACTTTTACATAGAATTTTTTGTTCAATATACAATACATTTAATATACATCATTATTCTGTTCCAGATTGACGATTAATTTACATACCCAGTAACCAATATATTTTTCATCTTTTTACAATTATCTTACATAAAATTATAGTGACTTTTGAAGTCAATTTTATTCTATTTTATTGTATATGAAAGGTGATGTCCAGTTGTAGCTTTTGAATACCTTTTGATGAGTAGATCGTTTTTTTCCGATAATGTAAAGCTGTGGCATTTTAGAATTTGTGGAACTGCTAGAGCTTCGCTGAATCTTTTTCGAAGTGATCTACTAACTTTATCATGTTCGACTTTACTCTAAAATAACGTTTTTATTGTTTTAAAGTGTTTTTGCCCCCAATCCAGAAGTTTTTTTGGTCGATAAAATAGCATCACATGGTTTACATAAAAGGCTATTCCGAGCAGTAGAATACGATGGTATTTTTTAAATTTCACAATTAAACGAATTTTGTAAAGTTGGCCGCCATATTTGATCCGCCATTTTGTTTAAAAAAAATTTTCTTTTTTGAAATTAGATTCGTAATCTGCGAGCCTAACAATCTTAGAATATACTATTCTTTTACCATTTATTAGCGCATAGAAAGAGAAAATACGCTAAAACTACGCCTTTTCCCGTTTTCGTCTTGTTTTGGGCCATTTCCTGGTCGATGCCAATTACAAAACAAAAGTTTATCGAAAGTAGATAAAAGAGAGAAAATGTTTAAAAAAAAATAAAAAAAAAATATTGGCATATTTCTTGAAATCCTGATTTTAAAGTTTTAACCCTTAAAATAAGGGTGAGAACCACCACCAAAAATTTTTAAAATATTGTTATTATAATCTATGGTAAAAATTCTAACAAAATCACAAGTTTGTGGGCGAGACAAAAAATCGAGTTTTGTGATCGTCACACAGAGAAAAAAGCATGAACTTCAATTTAAAATTTTGTAAAGTTTGATTCTAAGTTTCTTCTAAAACCTTTCACTTAAAATGTTTTGTTTCAATATAAAGTGAAAAAAATTTAACCTAATATATTTACATTTTATTGCAATTTTTTTTAAAATTTCAAGCTAAAATATGCACGTATTAATATAAAGTTTAAAAAAAATTCAAATCAAATACTAGAAAAATTCAAAATTTATTGGCACAAATTTATTAATAGTTTGAATCAATATTATTATCTTTTTGGGCTGAAATGTAAAAATTTTGTTTCAGATTCTGCTTTAAACCAAAACACAACCATTTCAAAATAAAGTGTGTAATATTTCGATATAAGGTTGTAAATATTTTATTCTGAATTATAATTTCCCGTATAACTATATGTTTCGATTTTGTTTGAAAATTAAAACATTTTGATTTTATAAAATTTGTTTCATTTGTGCAGTGAAGTGACAGATAACAAGTTTGATTTGTGCAAGTTGTGTAAATTATTTATTATTATATTTTGGACAAATTCAAATTCAGTCCTTGAATAAATAGGTGTGACGATCAAATGTTAGTTTTGTAAATATGGACATGTTTAAGGGTTAATTATTAGGTTAAATTATTAAGGTTAAAACCCTATGATTCAATGACTTATTGAATATCGTAAGTTCGTAACTATTGTTGTTTAGACTACAACCGAAAACTACAACGAATTATAATACAAATAAATTATTTATTTTACAGATTCAAAACATTTCAAATTACACTACCTATGTATGCAGTGCTACAGCCACAATGGTTTAGCCTTAAGTGTAAGCCAACGATTACTGATGGGCAGAACGACTTGGATATTCATATTAAAAATACCAACTATTTGAAGAGGAGTATAGATCAACTTCGATCAACATTTTTGCAACACAAAAATAAGATTTAGCCCAGAACTATAGTTGTAGACCATTGAAAGTATTACAGAATATTTTGTTTACTATGATAATGTAAAATGTGTGGATATAATTATTAAATTAAGTTTTGTATTTAATTTAGAACACTATATATATATTTTGTAAATTTTTTAAAAGTAGAAGTGAAAATAAAAGTTTGATTTAAAAAAAAAAGTATTTCGTTTTAGCCAAAAAGGTACGATATTTAAATTTTTTTGGAATAAAATTGCAACGGTTTTAAAACAAAATTGTGTTTTGTTTGGTTCAAAAGTGTAATAAGTTTCTTCTCAATTCCATTTAATGTTTTACTGAAGTTTGAATTAAACTCGAAATTCTTTGATTTAAAATTCACTGTCATCAAAACAAAATCAACTTTTTCGTAAAAATAAAATTTAAAATATTTGCAGCAAAGTGTACGGGCTCGTTTAATTTGAAAATTTAAATCATTTGAATTAAAATGGCAAGTGCTTATCATGAAATAACAAAAGTCTTTTTTAGATTTAAAATTGTTTTATAATTTAAAACAAAATAGGGTCCCTTTTGCATAAAATCTATAAAGAAAAACTTTTGATTTTAATGGTAAAAACCTTTAGACTAAAATACTTTTTTTTTCTGTGCACTGACGCCACTTAGGGCCACTTTTTATCCGCCATTTTAAAATCATAAAATATGACACTAGATTCGTCACTGACACCTCCAAAAGTCAAACGAATTAAATTTAATAAAAAATTTTTTTCAATTTTCCGGTCGGCCATCTTGGATCCGCCATTTTAAATTTCGAAAATCTAACAGTGGATTCGTGTTGAACGAGCATCAAAGCAATCGGGTGGACATAAAACAATATCATACCAAGACAAATGTTGCTGTTATAATGCTTCTTACATTAAGATCACTGCTCTTCGTGGCTTCCAGCCACCATATTGATTTCGCCATTTTGAATTTCAAAAAGGGGCACACGGCATTAGAAACTAGAAACAGTAAGCGAAAATTTCTGCCCATAAAAGTTTCGAAAATCTTTAACCAATTCTAGATAGCAGGGGGTCTCCGAGTTGCAAAGAATGCCCCATATATATATATATATATATATATATATATATATATATATATATATATATATATATATATATATATATATATATATATATATATATATATATATATATATATATATATATATATATATATATATATATATATATATATATATATATATATATATATATATATATATATATATATATATATATATATATATATATATATATATATATATATATATATATATATATATATATATATATATATATATATATATATATATATATATATATATTTATATATATATATATATATATATAAATATATATATATATATATATATATATATATATATATATATATATATATATATATATATATATATATATATATATATATATATATATATATATATATATATATATATATATATATATATATATGTATATATATAACGATATGAGGTATAATGGAATTTAGCGGCACTCTCACGGTCGCATTTTTCGACCTACACCAAAATAATTTTCTGTGTATATTTCGGCAAATAATGTCTTGGACAAGTTCGTGAATTGGCCATATCCGGGTACCGGTTAAGCGGCTAGAGCCTAAAAAGTCGAATAATCTAGGGCGCCATAACTTCCGTTTGAATAATAATATTTTAATAAAATTTAAAAATACTAAATATTTGAACCTTTTTTTATCATTTTTATTCAGATGACAACCTTGGCGTTTCAGGTTCCTCAAAAATCAGCTCTTTTAAAAATTTACTAAACTTTGCTGTCCTTGATCTAGCTGAAATGGTCAAGCTCATATTTGAAAACTTTTTTTCATGTACTTAAAATATAAATCTTTCTAAAATTTTCAAAAATAATAGTTTAAGTCTAACGGTTGAGACCCTACGGCTGTTGAAATGAAAACAAACGCGAAAGGCAATGCTTTCATCATGTTTCAGTTTATGTTATTTAAATTTATCTTAGCTTTTAAACATACTTTTCAACTATAGCCTCAAAAAATTTCAGCTTTCTAACCCAAAAAGTTCCATTTTCATAAGCGTTATAATGAACCTCTTGCAAAAAAAATATCAGGCCATTTAATACCATAGAAAAATTATCAAAATCTCTTTTGTTTTTATTTTTTTTACTAAGTAACCGTTTGAAAAAAGATTAAATAAGAACAAAAAAAACACAACAACAAAAGATGATTTTGAAATAAAATTGTTTGATAATGTTTGATCATAAATTATGTGTGATGGTATAATTGTAGTTGTGACGTAGTTCATTTGATCTTTGGTGGATTTAATATGTTATTAAAAGTAGTTTAAACCAACTTAAATAAAACTGTTCCGTAATTGTATTGATGCAGTTAGTTCGGATAATGTATTTAATTTGGTTCGATAATTTTTTTGAATTATTCTGTTTCTACTTATATTTTTTATTTAAACTAATCTGACTTATCTAATTTTATTTGGACACAAAACCGTCTGACCCCGAAATCTACCTATTTCTAGCGGATATACCTGCCGCTGGGATTTTTTAAAATTCATTTAAGAAAAAATAAAACTCCGCCTATTTATCAAAAATTTTGATGTTTTAGAATGTAAACACCGATAAACATTTTTTTATTTAATTGTACTACTTAAAGTGATTTATATAAATTTTGTTAAAAAACTTATGATTTACAAACACTAATGGGAATGATAAATTAACACAACAATAAAAAAAGATAAAAACAATAATTTAATTAAAACACAAAATGTATAAGTTAGAAGAGCGATTCGATGTTGTCTACATTCAAAAACGTCGAAATTTGTCGTCTAGATAATCAGCTGGGTTGTTGGAAACTACATAGCTTAACCATTCCATCCTCAATACTAGGTTATGTCATCAATCAAAAGTGACAAACAAAAAAAGCCGAGCTTGCCAACCAAGATCTGGTTGTCTGTAAAATGATTCCTGCTAGTGATCAGAACTACTGTACAGAAATAGTATGTTAAGCAAATGGAAACTGGATACAAATTTAAATCAGACAGATCTTAGAGGAGCTTGATATAAAAAGTTGTAACAGCAACGAAATGTTAGTTTAATTTTAGCATACTTTACAAGACGAAGAAAAGTATGGTTAAGTCCATAGGAGATCGACGTAGAAGTAAAAATTGGCTAATGTTATCAATACAACTATAGTCTACATTGTGTTGAATTGAATTGATTTTTAATAGACTATGTAGTTTGCTGTAAACGATTTGCTACCCTATTGACTCGTAAAACCAACCAATAAATAAGAAAATATTACCTTCAACTAAGCCGAACAAGGTGTTAAACATTATAGCTTCAATAAATAAATGTAAAACAAATAAGATTAATAGGTGTAATACACATTAGATTTATTGTTATTTGTTTGTCCAACTTATGTTAAACTAATATTTATTATACACGAAAACGTTATAAGTCTAAAAAGCTTCACTATTTGTCAAGGTTTAAGTTGAAAACCTTACTACAGTTTGATATTACTTTCATGGGCACAATTTTACTATTAATAAAGAAGATGTTTTTGTACGCCAATCAATATTATGTTTTTTACCATTATGAAGATGGATACATATTTGAGATAACGTAAAATTGATAGAGCAGAAACACTTGATGAACAATTTGTATCCTGTTTTTCTAATGGTTGTCATATTTTTGAAATATATAAATTATTTTCTGAGTTAGGTTCAAGATATGAACGTTATAAAGTCGTCAACGAAAATTTCGACTGACGGCAAATCATTATAAGGTTTATCTTCAAGAAAAACCATAAAACCGACAATGTTAGCGTAAAACTTTTTTTCTTTTTATATTCATGATAAGATGTAATAGGATTAAACTTTTAAATATATATAATTTTCTAATTTCATCCTTTTTGGTTTTTTTATTTGCATAATCAAATATGAAATGTAAATTTATCTTTAGTTTCAAGTAATTTGAAAACATTCTTTTATGTTCACTCTTCTCTCGTTTTGATGGGGGCTATTACGAAAACTGTACACACAATTTTATTTATACTAAAACATCTGTACTACTCTGTTTGATTGAGACATTTGGTACCAAAAGTTTTTGTTAACATTTGTAGATAAATTTATAAGTATAATTAGAGACAATTACAACGATTTTGTGTGCTACGCAATAGGCTTTAGCACGGCAAAGTTGATTGGTTTACGTTAACTCATGGTCCATAAAAATTTATGCACACAAGAAAATTACGAAATAAATTTTTCACAATAAAAATAAAATTTTCCTTTAATCACAATTTTCGCTACAGTTTTTAAATCCATTAAATTCAACAACAAAAATTGTAAGCTTCTTATAATATCGATTTTTCTTTTCTAAAAAAAGTTTTGTTTTGAACATTTTGTACACGCACTGCATATTTAGTTATCTCAGACCTTGGTTATGATTATCATTTTGAACTGTAATCAACTGTTCCTTAAAAACCTTATCGTCGTAGCAATTATCGTAAGAAGGAATGAGTTAAAATATTTAACGAACACTTTATGCAGATGTGAGCACATCAATTTAAAGTAGTTCTTAGAATTTTATATTAAGTTTTGTGAATTTTGAGTCGAAATGACTGTAATGCGAAACTTTAGTAAAGAACGATGATCAAGGGTTTAACTCTACCTCTTAGTGTAGTTCTAAGGAGGTGGGAGTTTTCGTACAAAAACTATAAAAATGTTACTTAGGTAATTTTAATCTTTCATAAGAAAGAATATACAAGCGTTATTCATGTATAAAATTATAGAAATTTATACGTCGTTCTAATTAAGAGAAATAATAAAGGATGAAAATTTTGAGGTAAATGGGCCGGCATAGTAATGAACAGCGCGTGTTAATTAGGCAAACGTTTTACAAAATGGTAAAAGATTTAACGAGAAGAAAATATAAAACGAGAGTCAATAAACATAATTTGAACATACTACATTAAGTTGATTGGTATCTTTAGCGTAGTCTTTGACAAGTTGAACCTCGATGATCTAGAAAACTTTCTATTTGATTAAAAAATTAATTTCCTAAATTTAATTCACACATATGTTATTTTTTTTTAAATAGTCAAGAGGAAATTTTCTTTAACTTTTAAACTTTATGATTTATGACTACTGACGCTGTAGGATGACAAAATGTAAAATTAAATTTAAAACATTTTAATTTATTTATGCAACAACAAGTTTTTCCTATTATGTAATTCTTCGAGTACTATAGCGACGTTCGCAGTCTTTCTTATCAGATGACAAAGCGCCCGTTCATGAATGGAAACGATTGTGTCAAAAAATCAACTTCAATGATTTTGCGGCACGTGTTCTTTTTATTTAAAAAAAATATCCTCGTGTTTTATTTTAAAATTTTATTTTTTGGTTAAGTAAAATTTAAAAAAAAACTATTAAAAATGATTACAAGATTTGATCCAAACCGAAGTTTCAAGTTAAACATAGGTGATTAAAAATTGAAAAATTTCCAACACGCGACTACTAACTCATAAAAAAACATACTTCATCATTTAACTATTTTTAGTTAATGTCAACCATATGTACCATTCAAGCAACTACATATTTGTTTCATCAAAAAACTATAAATATATAATACATTACGATCGATTGAATTGAATAAATTCTACAATACAATATGTAGAACAATAAAAGTTAGATCATTTCGATATAGATTTATCAAAAATAGTTCGTTCACGCGATTTATTTTTGTGTTCAAATTTCAACTGTGTTACGTTTTATTTAAATTTCTGTTAAAATCGGCGGAAATAAAAATGTTCGATACACATATAAAAGTATAATTCGTTATTGCTATTGATTTATAAGCTATGTTTGCTATGTATAAACTCCTATATCGTATTTACATGTTTGTTTGTATAAAGCTAACATAGAGAATTTTTATTGTTCATGGAACAAGGTCACTTGTAACAATAGGGTGATTTATGGAAAAGTTATTTTTTATTTGATTTTTTTCACCCTTCGAGTCAATCAAGCAATCAAATAAACGTCTGCCTCACTCTTACTTCTCTTTCCACAGCTACCCACAGCTATGCCCACTATAAACCAAATTTATTAACTATAGACAAGTGAAGATGATGCTTACCATTATCACTTTAAATACGAAAAAAAAATCGATGAAAAATAAAGATTTTTAGAACTTTCTATATGCAATAGATTGGGAAAATTTCGTATTAGTCACCGGGCCCCTTTCATTTGATGATAACCAGATATTTTACACTTCGTGAGGCGCCTGTCCTGGACGAGGCCGATAACTTTTATTTCTGCCATTTTCCTCGATTCAGCCGTTTTTTCGTTCGGCAAACTCAAGAAAATGCAATTGGTTGGGATCTTGTAAATTTTCTACCACAATTTTGTTTTTAAATGCGCCACCCAACCCACTTTTATTTCATGTAACAAATGGAAACGTTTATCTATCAAAAATAGTCAAATAGTCAAAAATTTAATGTAAAAAATAAGATGTGTTAAATACTTTTTACTTTTAAATATTTTTTTTCATCTTGCAATTTCAAAGAAAATATGATTATAAGACACAACGCTTGTACGAACATGTCGTTGATTTCTTTGCAACATACCATTGTATCAATGCAAAATTTGTTTTTTACTTTTTAGTTCGTTTTTCAAAAAGTGTGTTTTTTAAATTTTTTTCATTTTTTGCTTTTACAAAACCTTGAGATCCGAAAATGTGTTACATAATGTGATAGTTTTTCGACCTCGACTACAAAATGAATTTTAGTCAGGTATGATTTAGCTCTCTTTTGCAATTGCTTATAATATTGAAAACGTAATGTGGCTATCAGTTTAGAATATTGTAGTGGTTCTCTTGATGGCAAAAGAACTATAGATATTTTGATATGAGGTGTACCAAAAATTTAACATTGGTATGATCGATGATTGTTGATATCACGAGGACCGTTGGTACGATTTGAATAAAATTTAACTTAAAAGTCATGAAATATTTAGAATAAATTACACTTTCACAAACACCGAAAAAAAAAAGTTGGTAGAATCAACTACAAAGCTTGTTTGATGTTGCGTCTAATACGAACGTGGTTATTTTAACCAATGTAGCATTGTCAATTTATTTTAAAAAACGTAACAATTTTCATTATTTAAATCAACCACGGCGTGATCAATAATCAATTTTTCTTGTTCATATTTTTCAGTTCAGTTTGTTCATGTTTTTGTTTGAAAATTACTGTGTTTGTTAAAATAAAAAACTAGGAGAAAAGAAACTAATAAACAAAAAAAATAAACAAAAGAATAGAAAAATAAAAAATTTCTATATATTTTAACATGGCTGGTTTTATTTAACATTTTACTTTAGGAAATAATTTAGATGTGTTTAATTGATTTAAATAATTTTCATATTATTTGCATATAAAATTATGTGCGAAAGAAATTTTTCAGTTAATGTTATAACAAAAATATCGTTAATGAAACAGGCCCTTTCTATAATTAATTTTGGTGATTTAAAAAAATTATTATATATTTTTAATATTTTTTATTTGTCTTGTTTCATGTCCATTTATCGATATTTTAATTTAATTTTTCATAATAATGAGAAAATTATGGAAAATTAGTATAATTTTTTACACATAATTCAAATATTTAAATTTTTTGATCTCTGAATTTTGGTTTTTTAAATTGTATCATTAAAAAAATGGCGAAAAAATGGACGCATCCTTTACAAACAAAATCACACTCATACATTTCCTATTTAGAACGTAAATATACGAACGCTAGCTTTATGCATAAAAATGTTTGTCGGGATTGATGCGAAATACATACTTCTAATTTAAAAAATTTCAAATATTATATTTACGAAAAAAACGAACCCATACAAACATCGATAGCAGCAAAAACAAAACAAAGATGTACCAAACCAAAAGATTTAATACGGCGCATTGCTTGATTCTATCACAAACGTATAGTCTAAGATCCGGCTGCAGTATTAGTGCGCTCATCGATTTTTTGCTAAAACCAAATTTTTATGTATATTTATAATCAGGAGAATATATATCTACCAGGTTGCCTATCAAAATTTGGCCGCCAGTATTTTTAATTAAATTATTTTTAATTGATTTTTGGGAAAAAATTTCGTTCACTTGTTTTTTAAATAAAATATCGTCTACATCACGGCAATTTATATAAAGATTCTGAAAATTCACGGTTGCCATTGCGCACCTGGCCGCACCTCTTCGCAGCCAGGTGTAAACAGGTATGATTTCGATACATTTATACGTTCATAACGTACATTGATTAATTCTATATCAAATTAAAGCTAATTTTTTTCTATTTATTATCATATATGGTTGCCTAATTAAATCCGGCCGCAAATAAGGGTTGCTGGCTGTTAAAGATGATAAATATTTAAGGTAGAGTGAAAGAGAGCTAGCGCGTAACATCATTTGTCAGACGAGGATAGCGATTGCCAGCTATGGCTCTTAAGCCATTGCGCATGCGTCGAATGTTAGTGTTCTCAACCATCGGGGAGTAATAGAGACGACTTAATAAATACTCCAAAAAAATTGTCTTCCTTTTCAAAATGACAAATTTAAAAATTACAACAAAAAATGGTAGAATCCTAGTTTATCCCCCCAAATAAATTTGCGTTTTTTTTTTTCAGATAAATAGAAAGATTAGGTCCTCTTGCATCCTAATTATGAAAAAAAAATTTGCGGAAATGAGGGGGTCAAAAGTTAGAAAGGATTAAACTTTCAATTTTACCTTGGTCCCCCCTTTGGTTTTTTTTTTAGTTTTTTTTTTTCTTTTTTTCCTTATTTTTATTTATTATTTATTTATATTTTATCACACACTAAAATATTGAAATTAAAAAAAATACCTTGGTCCCCCCTTTGAGTTTTTAGAAGTAACTTGATTTGATTTTTTTTTTTGACTCGCTTCTGCGACCTTGCACAACTTCGATCAAAAAAAGCAGCGCCCCCCCCTCCGTGCAATACCCCCCCCCCCCCCCCTCCGTGCAATACCTCCCCTCCCCGCGTCGCCTCCGCGTCCCCTGCGCCACAGGGGGACCAATGTAAAATTGAAAGTTTTATCCCTTATAACTTTTGATCCCCTCATTTCCGCAAATTTTTTTTCATAATTAGGATGCAGAGCACCTAATCTTTCTATTTATCTGAAAAAAAACGTAAATTTATTTGGGGGGATAAACTAGGAATGTTCCCAAAAAATTAATATTCATTTAACTCTCTCTTACTCTACCTTAAATATTTATCATCTTTAACAGCCAGCAACCCTTATTTGCGGCCGGATTTAATTAGGCAACCATATATGATAATAAATAGAAAAAATTAGCATTAATTTGATATAGAATTAATCAATGTACTGTATGAACGCATAAATGTATCGAAATCATACCTGTTTACGCCTGGCTGCGAAGAGGTGCGGCCAAGTGCGCAACGGCAACCGTGATTTTTTAGAATCGTTATGTAATTTGCCGTGATGTAGACGACATTTTATTTAAAAAACAAATGAACGAAATTTTTTCCCAAAAATCAATTAAAAATAATTTAATTAAAAATACTGGCGGCCAAATTTTGATAGGCAACCTGGTAGATATATATTCTCCTGATTATAAATATACATAAAAATTTGGTTTTAGCAAAAAATCGATGAGCGCACTAATCCTGCAGTCGGATCTCGTACTAGTATTCAATATCACTATTTTTAGTCTAATTTTTAATTTACCACGTTTGTAGTCAATTGAAAATTAAATCATAATTGACTCAACTACAAACATGGTTAAATGGTGATACTTATAAAAAAATATATCAACAACGGTTAAATTGTTAATTTAAATACGGAGCGTTGGTTGATTTAAACACAAACGTATTTAGCTCTCCAATTTTCACCTAATTTTCGATTAACAATGCAACATGTTTGAATCAACCAAGATTTTTTCTTTCGGTGAACAAGTTTTCGAAAAATGTTTAGCTTATCTTCAGAAAAGCCTTTCATTTAAGGTAGAAGCTTCTAAGCTTCTATGCTTAAAGCTTCAGGTTTGCTTATATTTTAGTTTTTGCTGATTTAGACTCGTTATTTTGCTTATTTAGACTCCAACGTCGACAATTGAAAGAATGAAATTTTTTGTGTCATGATTGAGCTTTTCAAATAATTGCTACTTATGAATTGCGAAATCTTCCCTGAATGTAGGTTTTTTAAATTTAAGAGCCCAAATTTTTGATCAGGTTTTACAATTAAACCAGCTTATATGAATCACATAGTTGACGTATTTAGTTTCTAACATTATGATGTTACATTATGAGTTTAGTTGTAATACACAAAACTAAGTCAGCTGTTGTATGGGGATGCCCGCCACTTTGATACATGTGTCCCAAAGTTGATTATTATCTTCTTACACTAATTGAAACCTTTTTTATAAGTTTCATCATAATCACTTCATTATTGTACGCTGTAGGGTGCACAAAGACACTGAAAAAATGCAAATTTTGCAAAAAAAATCAAAAAATTTTAGCGTAAGTGCAAAACCGAAAGTTGGGCTTCATAATTGTTGTGAACCGTACTAAATGCTTATACTAAGTTTCATCCAATTCGATTATTAGACAAAGATGTTATTGAGTTTTAAACAAAACAGATGCTCGGGGAACCCCCACCACTTCAATATCGCTCCAAAACTATAATCAGCTCCTTGTCATAAATATTTGCATCTGTTTTTAAAGTGACATCAAAATTCATTCACGAGCGAATGTTGTATGCTCCTTTAACAAAAATAAAAAATATAGTGAGAAAAATCACGATCAAAGTGTCTAAAATTTGACATCGGACGGTTGTTGCAAATGTTTTAATTGGTAAAATATATTCGTAGCCATTCCTTGGCCAGACATTGGCCAGTTGATGGAAGCTATCTAATAGCCATTTAGTCTAAGTCTGAGGTCGGTCAAAGAATGGGTTTACTTCTAGAACAGAGCAGCCCTGCTCAGGTAAATGTCTAAAAAATCTATTGTTTGGCTTTCCTACAACATTCGTGATGCTCGTGCCTTTTTTTAATATTAACTACAAAACGTAAATTTAAATTTGTTTTATTATTCAAACACGACATTTATTTATATTTTATATATCAAAAAATTATATATAAACTGTTTCTGTTGTAACTTTACTTTTGTAATATCAAAAGTTGTTCAAAATACATAATAAAGTTTAAAGATGAAGTTATTGGTTTCAATTGGCTTATTTTTGGGTAATTTGTTTGCATTTTCATTATTTTCTTTTATTATTTTTCTATTTTTTTTTTTTTCAATATTACAGTAATCAGTATTATAGGATTGGAAGGTTTTCCACAACTAATTAATGATATATCAGAAGTTTTTGAAAAACTAAATTTTTCCGATTTAATTGAAAGGCTTCAAAAATTTAAGTTGCCGATACAAAACAAAAATGGTGTAGTAGATGGTGTTGATGTAAATGGTGTATAGACTAAATTTGAAAAATGACTTCTGTTTCTTAGATTGTTATGTACGTTTAGGAAACAAAAAAACAGAATAAACAAAAGTGTAAAAATAGCATGTCGTTTTCGTGGTGGTTGAAATTCAAACTACTGTTTTTGTTTGCTAGTATGAGAGCATATTGTACAACGATAACAAAAGGAAACAATACCCCTAGGCATTAAAGTTAAAATGTCAGTATTAGCGAACGATTTAGATTCATACAAAGGAATAGATGTAGTTTTATGTGAGTTTAACACGGTGCTTTTTTAAGATCAAAAAAAGTTCTTTTGGTGAAGATTTCAGAAATTCCCCGGTGTTACCTCTAAAAGTAAGTGATGTTTTTAGTTGTACGAAGCGACTCTTCGCTCCATTCGGTTGAAGATTGTATTCTTTTATCAGTATCCGATGTAAACCTACAAGATTTGTTAATTCCGTGAACAGTTTTAATCCGAATTATGTTTCCTGATCGGATAGTATGTGAAGTGGAATATCAAATCACTATAACTGTTAACAGACGACTTGGAAATTCAAATATCCGACGTTATCATACTAGAAACGTACTTTAAGTTTCTGAAAAGAAGGGGCAAGTGATGAATATGTTGAAATTGACGTTGGTGAATTTTAAATTGTTTGATTAGATTAGACGCTGTAGTTTCTAAAGCTACCAAGATTAACAAAATTTTATCCCGTTGCTTACATAGTTATTTAATGTAAACCAAAACATTTACGCTGTATTCAATTGACGTGTAGCCTTACAGCACAAGGGACATAATAAATTGTTTAAAATGTTGAAGAGTGATCCATATCATTTGATCTGATTAAAGAGAAATAAACCCACGTATAAAATTCCGCTATAGATTAAATTTGTGTAGATTTTTGCAACTGACATATTTGCTGAAATCCTCTATAATTTCTGAAATGAAGTTGCATGTTATAGTGTTCGTATCAGAATATAACAGAATGTAGATCTGATTTCTCCGTGCGTATATGAAAACAGATTTGCATTCTTGCTAATTCCACTAATATTACATTCATTGGGTTTCTTATATGCGGTTTTAAATTTCCTTGAGTTTTGAAAATCTCGAGTATCGAGTAATGCAAAATGCCGAGTACTCATCGAGTATAGTACACGTATAAAAATAATTGTTTCTGGTAAAAGAAAATTCGTTTGTTGTAAAATTATTCGATTTGTCACTCGTGTAGAGACAGACGTGTTTTTTGTGTTCTAAAAAAATTTATTTTAAGTTTCTAATAAATATAAATAAATACATAATTTAATTCTAATGTTTCTTTAATCTATTTTAGGACTTGAAATATAAACTTTAAAATTAGTTGTTAAATTATGTTAGTTTTAACTGAATACAATTCTTAATGATGCTTAAAACTCAATAGTAAATAACACAATGGAGGTATTAATACAGTGAACATTTTATGTTATTATTTTCGTGTATGCATTAGCCAGTCATTAGGTGTTAGTCATTTAAGTCATTTGTCAATCATTTGGTGTTAGTCATTTTTATGTTGCACCATAATATTGCAAAGGTTCTCAACAACAAAAAACACTGATTTATCAACATAAGCTGAATAGAGTTATCATTAATGAGAATGTCTCCCACTCACGCACATACTTATGGCAACCTTAATTTATATAAAACTTAATATAACCGATGGTCAAATGCTACACTTAAAAAAAATGTTTGTAAAATAAACAGAAATCTCCTTCGATTCAACATATATTACTTCGGTCTGAAAGACCTAAGTATTACATTCATGGGCTAAAAGTGAAATTCTTTCCCCCACTTTTTGGCATTTCTCGACGTTTTAGGACCTACTGATTCTAAATAAGCAAAAAAAAATGTATGCCTGTCTGTCGGCCGGTTGGCCGTCACAACCGACGAAATCTAGAAAACCGCTGGACGGATTTGAAAATCTTTTTTTTTCTAAAAATAGGTTTTCTCAATAGGAAGAGCTGAAAGGACGATGTGTTCGATAACTGTACCGGAAGTGTGTCAAAAAAATCATCAAGTGTGTCAAAACAAGGAAATTTGCATATTTTGTGCTTAAAAAACATTCATTTTAAGTGATTACGAGTAGGAGCATTGAATTTGGAGAAATCTTGATGGTCGGGATTGGTATGTGAGACCAAAATCTAGATTATTGCATTATAATTTTGTCAAAAAAATGTTGTCAAGTGTGTCAAAAGAGAGATTTTTATTTATTTTTTTACCCAAAAATAAAATTAATAATTTGTATGGTATGAAAATATTTTATTATTATAGAGAATTATGGCATTATAAGTTTGTCAAAAAAATAATGTCAAGTGTGTCAAAAAATGATTTCATTGATTTTTTTACCCTTTTTTGGGAAAACAAATGTGGCTGTTTTTATGACGTAAATGTAATTGAAAATGAAATTGGACATGAACATTTTTTAATATGTTATAGTTTTTGAAATATTTTTGGAATTTTGAAAAAAGTTTGTATTTTTGATTTTGTAATAATTTTTGCAATATTTTTAGGATTTTGGAAAAAGTTTTAATTTTTGATTTTGTAAGAATTTTTGGAATATTTTTGGAATTTTGAAAAAAGTTTTAATTTTTGGAATATTTTTAAAATGTTGAAAAAAGTTTGATTTTGTTATAATTTTTACAATATTTTTGGAATTTTGATGAATTTGTGATTTTGTAATATTTTCTCGAATAGGTCGAATAGGTTTTTAATATGCTCGAATAGGTTTTTGAATAGTTTGCTGAAAATGAAAATGAAATTGGACATGGACATTTTTGAATTTGTTATAGTTTTTGAATATTTTTGTAATTTTGAAAAAGTTTCAATTTTTGATTTTGTAAGAATTTTTGGAATATTTTTAGAATTTTGAAAAATTTTAAAATTTTGATTTTTTAGTTTTGGAAAAAGTTTGAATTTTTGAATTTTCAAGAATTTTTGGAATATTATTAGAATTTAGATAAAGTTTAAACATTTCATATCATTCCAATTTTTGGAATATTTTTAGAATTTTGGAAAAAAAATTTTTTAATTTTTGTATATTTAGAATTTTAGAATTTTGAAAAAAGTTTCAATTTTTGAATTTTTAAGAATTTTTGGAATAGAAAGTTATTAGAAAAATATTAGAAAAAGTTTAAATATTTGATTTTATTCTAATTTTTGGAATATTTTTGGAATTTTGAAAAAAAGTTTCAATTTTTGATTTTGTATAATTTTTGCAATATTTTTAGAATTTTTGAAAAAAAGTTTAATCTTTGATTTTGTAATAATTTTTGGAATATTTTTAGAATTTTGAAAAAAGTTACATTTTATTTAATTTTTACAATATTTTTGGAATTTTGAAAGAAATATGAATTTGTGATTTTGTAATATTTTCTCGGAACGCTAAATGGAGAGGTTTTCGAGTATTTTGTTATATTTAACAAACAATTTTTTTCAGTGTATAAAAGAGAATTTCATACTTCTGCACCCTCACATACCTATATTTTGTTGTTTGATTTGTTTTATTTCGTTTCTAAATACCCGAATACCCGTACCAGGTATTACCAAAATTAAATACATATCTACTCTGGCATTTTCTAAGTCGATTAAATTGGTAAATTATATTCTCAGCATTTTTAGATACATACATTATAATGTCACAATTTTGCAAATCGTTTTTTTGAAGTGAAACTTCTTTATCGGCGTATGAGAGAAATTTTAAAGCAGTATAAAATATAAAAAAATCGTCACGATTTTCGGTTACGTTGTTTTTTTATAAATTTTAATTTTGTTTTGATAATTTTATTTTTATTAACAGAGCATGCGCAATGAAAATACTTTTACTCATGAAAGTTTGTATGAATATTTATTTTGAGAAAAACAAAATTTATTTTTGAAATACTTTTTCCTCAATGAAAAAGTTAAAAATTTCTTAACTTTTTTCTCATGATTAGTAGAGAATTGAGCTACCTACATTTTAAAGCATTGTATTTCTATTAAAAAATTATAATAAAAAGTTGCTCAAATCTCATGAGGAAAAACCTCATGCATTGTGCATGCACCGTTATTTATTTAGTATTATACTAAATGTTATACGGATGTGTCGATTGTAGATGGTGGTCATGGTGGTCATTGTGGTCATGGTGGCCATGGTGGTCATGGTAGTCATGGTGGTAATAGTGGTCATGGTGGTCATGGTGGTCATAGTGGTAAAAGTGTTTACGGTGGTCACGGTGGTCATGGTGGTCACGGTGGTCATGATAGTCATAGTGTTCATTGTGGTCATGGTGGTCATGGAGGTCTTAGTGGTCATGGTGGTTATGGTGGTCACGGTGGTCATGGTGGTAACGGTGGGCATGGTGGTCATGGTGTTCACGGTGGTCATGATGGTCATGTTGGTCATGGCGGTCATGGTGGTCATGGTGGTCATGGTAGTCATGGTGGTCAAGGTGGTCATGGTGATCATGGTGGTCATGGTGATCATAGTGGTTATGGTGGTCATGGTGGTTAGGTGGTCACGGTGGTCATGGTGGTCATTGTGTTCACGGTGGTCATGGTGGTCATGGTTAATGGTGTTCATGGTGGTCATAGTGGTCATGGTGGTTATGGTGGTCACGGTGGTCATGGTGGTCATGGTGTTCACGGTGGTCATGGTGGTCATTGTGGTCATGGTGGCCATTGTGATCATGGTGGTTATGGTGGTCACGGTGGTCACGGTGATCGTGGTGGTCAAGGTTGTCATGGTGGTCATGGTGGTCATGGCGGTCATAGTGGTTATGGTGGTCATGGTGGTAATGGTGGTCACGGTGGTCATGGTGGTCATTGTGTTCACAGTGGTCATGGTTAATGGTGGTCATGGTGGTCATAGTGGTCATGGTGGTTAAGGTGGTCACGGTGGTCATGGTGGTCATGGTGTTTACGGTGGTCATGGTGGTCATGGTGGTCATAGTGGTCATGGTGGTTATGGTGGTCACGGTGATCATGGTGGTCATGGTAGTCATGGGGTTCACGGTGGTCATGATGGTCATGGTGTTCATGGTGGTCATGGTGGTCATAGTGGTCATGGTGGTTATGGTGGTCACGGTGGTCATTGTGGTCACGCTGGTCATGGTAGTCATGGTGTTCACGGTGGTCATGATGGTCATGTTGGTCATGGCGGTCATGGTGGTCACAGTGTCAAGGTGGTCATGGTGGTTATGGTGGTCATGGTGGTTATGATGGTCATGGTGGTCATAGTAGTTATGGTGGTCATGGTTTTAATGGTGGTCACGGGGTCATGGTGGTGTAGAGATACTACTACGTCTACCTATCCAAATTAAAACCTATGTAAATAAGTTATAAAGGAATTCCTATGACGTAATTTCTTTTTATCAAAACAAAACATTAATAATTAAGTAAACAATATTTCATATGTTTACAATTATAAGTAAGCGAAGTTTTATGAATTTTATGAACTATATATTATTCAAAGTTTGTCATCACATATTATGTTTCAAAACATTGGAAGTAATTTTAAATAATTTTAAATAAAACAAAAGGTAAATAATTATGATGATTCACATTTTATTATGGGGAAAATAATAAATAATTAAATTGAAATATATTATATGTACATTTTGTTAGAATTGCATTTTTTACATAATTAATTTAAAATAAAATATATTGATTGATTTAATTGGGGATTGTAAATGAAAATGCAAATCCAAAAATTGTATAAAAGAAAGTTTTCGAACAATAAAAAAGCAGAATCAGTTTGAATTTAAATAGTGTTTTACTTTCTCTGATCCTCCCGACGACCTCAGTTGACGCACGTCAAACGGGTCTAACGGTTCTTTCCTTGGTGCAAAGTTGTTTCGGCAAACTGTATCATTGAAAAGCCGGACAGTTCTGGACTTACGGACGTATAGACGGGCAGTGTTGCGAATATCTCTTGTGGTATATGTTACCACCAATAAAAGTTAAAGTCAAAGAAAAATAATAAAATACGCAGTCAGATCAGTGTAGTGTACAAATGTCGTTCACTCACGATATCGAGAACGATCTTATGTTGTACGCTCAGCACAGTGGTCATGGTGTTCACGGTGGTCATGGTGGTCATGGTGTTCATAGTGGTCATGGTGGCTATGGTGGTCATGGTGGTCATGGTGGTCATGGTGGTCATGGGGTTCACGGTGGTCATGATGGTCATGTTGGCCGGTGGTCATGATGGTCATGATGGTTCATAGTGGTCATGGTGGTCATAGTGGTTATGGTGGTCATGGTGGTTATGGTGGTCACGGTGGTCATGGTGGTCAAGGTGTTCACCGTGGTCATGGTGGTTATGGTGGTCACGGTGGTCACGCTGGTCATGGTCGTCATGGTGGTCATGGTGTTCACGGTGGTCATGGTGGTCATGGTGGTTATGGTGGTCACGGTGGTCATGGTGGTCATGGTGGTTATGGTGGTCGCGGTGGTCATGGTGGTCACGGTGGTCATGATGGTCATGGTGTTCACGGTGGTCATGATGGTCATGTTGGTCATGGCGGTCATGGTGGTCGTGGTGGTCAAGGTGGTCATGGTGGTAATGTGGCCACGGTGGTCATGGTGAATTGAAGTGTATCAGAGATATATACGAAGATATATACTCACCAAACAATTGGTTATCAATAATCGGCGTTTTTTTTCCTAAGCCTTATCTACCCAATTTCTGTGAAGTTCTAAATAGTAGAAAAATGATATGTCATAAAGAAGTTTCACTTCTTACCTGTGTACTCTGGAACACACACTACTTTTTTTATTATTTTTTTGGTGGAAAGAACTCAGAGAATATATTTTATATCTGACAGTTAATTATCGGAGGAAAAAATTATACGATATATCTGATACAAATTTTATTTTATCGCTCCGATTTCTCCGATATAGAAAAAAATACACACTCATTATTAGTTTAATTAATCAATTACACACAAATGATATAATGATTAGTTTCGGTTCGATTCGATCAAAATATTCAATCCTTTCAAAATACTGCGATATTGACAGAAATAAACACAGCAACAGAAACAGTAAATCAAATTCAATCTCAAATATTCAATTACTTATTCAATCCTTTTAATAACCACGACCTGTAGGCGACCACCGAAACTTATTTACTTTCGGTCCTAGTGACTGAAAACATTTTCAGTCACTACTTAGAAAAAATTTTCCTTTCACATAGGTTTTACTATATATTAAAATGACATTTTCGTAGCTTGAAGTAGAAAAATATAGTTATTTATTTATCTATAACGAAAAGTGAAACTTTAAAGTACGAGCTAGTTGTTTACGTCCTAGGACGTTAAAGTTCAACGTTTATGGTACAAAAAGTTGAACTTTAACATCCTAGGACTTTATAAAATTTTATAAAGTTCAACTTTTTGGACCATAAATAATCCGAAAAATGTCGTTTTAGATATCAGTATGAAATAAAATTTTTTTATATAATAGAACCGACTTCAAAAATACAAAACACAAAAAAGTGAAAAATAACTTAATTGTAACCTTAAGAAACAAGAATTCAGCTAACTATTGATTTATTTAATTTAGTTATATTTAACTACAGACAAAAAAAATTACGGTTTTAAACAAAGTTATTATATTGTAGAATCTATTTATTATTATAATTATGACAATTATTATAGTTGTTATAATAGTTATTATATTATAAAAGTTATTTTAGCACAAAACTGTTGAAAATCGGCACCGACTTCGAACAGTTTTGTGCTAACATAACTTTTATGATATAATAACTATTATAACAACTATAATAATTGTATTAATTATAATAACAAATAAATTCTATAAAAGCCACAATTAAGTTATTTTTCACTTTTTTGTGTTTTTTATATTTTTGAAGTCGGTTCTTCTTTTTTAAAAAATTTATTTTTTATTTTTTCATTTTTAGTGTATAAAACCAAATGTCGATAAATAAAGGGTTTTTGAAGTAATAACTTAAAATCCCGGCAAGTATTCATCAATGACAATCAAGTAATCAATGGTTTTTCGAATTTTTGAAAGAAACGGCATATTTCTTGTCATAGAAAAGGCTATCACCCAAAAAAAAGTCGTAGGTAATATTGATAAAAATTGATTATGCTATTTTTATAACTAGTAAATTATCATTGTGAAAAAATATTATCAAAGCAAACATCATTTCTTCAAAAATTCAAAAAAAATATTTCGTATTAGTCATTCCGATAATAATTTATCATATTGATATTTAATTATTATAGTGTTGTTGCAAAACGTTTATTTTGGTAAGTTAAATTATAATTCAAAGTAATTCATAATGAATTATCAATCTGAAAATGATTTATAGAGATGAAATTATCGTTTAAAAACATCATAACGGTTTATAAATCCAATGATATTTGTGTTATAATATTGATAAAAATAAATTATAATATTGATACAAGTTTATGGATTTAAGAAATCGTTTTAAAATATTTATTTGGTTTTTGTCTTTTGATTTCTCACAGCTAAATTGATTTTTTATAATTCACTAAAGAATTGACCTAATGTGATGTATGTATATGCAATACAAATCGACAAAATTTATCTATATGGTAATAACATTGCCATCATTGTAATATTTTGTATTACAACATAGTTCTTTTAAGAACTTTTTTTCTATGAGTTTTCAAAAATACCTTTTATAAATGAAAGAAAATTTATGTATAAAAAGTATTTTTAAAAATCTAAAACTTATAGAAATTATTATCATATCTATAAATATTATAAATATGATAATAATTTCTATAATTCAAAATTATATTTCGCCGTATGTGCAAGTGCAATTACGGTCTCCATTAAAAAAATGATGTAGATTTGATAAAATACTACATCAAACTTATATTTTTTTATTAATATACGGCCAACAGCCTACGTTTATAATTATGATAAAATATTATTCAAGAAATCAACAAATAATTATGTATATCATAACAAATTATCATATTGATAATTAACATTTTTTATTTCAATTTTTTAAAAATTTAAAAACAATTATAAATATGATAAACTATTTTCAAATCAACAATCGTGACAGTAATTGTTGATTTGAAAATAGTTTATCATATTTATAATTGTTCTTAAACTTTTAAAAAATTAAGAAATTATGTTAAGTTATTAATATGATAATTTGTTATGATATACATAATTATTTCGTCGCTTTAATAATGAAATGGCGTATACGCAAAAGTATAGTTTCGAGATATTTGAGTTTAAAGTTTGATGTGCGCATGCATTTGCATGGACGTTAATTTATAATTTATTAATTTTTACCCCCAGTCATAAAATAATTCGAAAATGTAAAAACGCCAATTCAAAGACCTCTCTTAAGCTGGAAAGACCACCTGAGCAGAATCGACTCGGACCTTTTGCATTATTTAGTACTTATTTTGTACTAATTTGTACCACCAATAAAAATTTTGTACCACATGCCGTTACGACAAAACCCGTGGCGCTGCTAGCTTAATATTAAGCTAGAAAGACCACCTGAGCAGAATCGACTCGGACCTTTTGCATTATTTAGTACTTATTTTGTACTAATTTGTACCATCAAGAAAAATTTTGTACCACGTGCCGTTACGACAAAACCCGTGGCGCTGCTAGCTTAATATTAAGCTAGAAAGACCACCTGCGCAGAATCGACTCGGACCTTTTGCATTATTTAGTACCTATTTTGTACTAATTTGTACCACCAATAAAAATTTTGTACCACGTGCCGTTTAGGCGAAAACTACCCCTAATTAATTTTAGCCTTTCAAGCAAAGTAGGCTTTTGCATGAGCAGACCCGATCGTCACTTCTAACTTAAAACTATTATAGTTTGTACCGATAAAATATGAACTTTCAGATTTTGTACCCCTTGCCGTTTAGGAGAAAACTACCCCTAATTAACTTATGCCTCAGAAGCAAAGTAGGGTTTTACATGAGCAGACCGGATCGTCACTTCTAAATTATAATCATTATAGTTTGTACCGATAAAATATGAACTTTCAGATTTTGTACCCCTTGCCGTTTAGGAGAAAACTACCCCTAATTAACTTTAGCTTCGGAAGCAAATTTAGCTTTTGCATGAGCAGACCTGATCGTCACTTCTAAATTAGAACCATTATAGTTTGCACCGATAAAATATGGACTTTCAGATTTTGTACCCCTTTCCGTTTAGGAGAAAACTACCCCTAATTAGCTCTAGCCTCACAAGCAAATTAGGCTTTTGCATGAGCAGACCCGATCGTCAATTCTACATTAGAACCACTATAGTTTGTACCGATAAAAAATGAACTTTCAGATTTTGTACCCCTTGCCGTTTAGGAGAAAACTACCCCTAATTAACTCTAGCCTCACAAGCCAATTTAGCTTTTGCATGAGCAGACCCGTTCGTCACTTCTAAATTAGAACCATTATAGTTTGTACCGATGAAATATGAACTTTCAGATTTTATATCCTTTGCAGTTTAGGAGAAAACTACCCCTAATTAACTCTAGCCTCGCAAGCAAAGTTAGCTTTTGCATGAGCGAACCCGATCATCACTTCTAAATTAGAACCATTATAGTTTGCACCGATAAAATATGTACTTTCGAGTATTGTACCCTTTTACGTTCGGGAGAAAACTACCCTTAATTAACTCTAGCCTCACAGGCAAAGTAGGCTTTTGCATGAGCAGACCGGATCGTCACTTCTAAATTAGAATCATTAAAGTTTGTGCCGATAAAATATGAACTTTCAGATTTTGTGCTTCTTGCCGTTTAGGAGAAAACTACCCCTAATTAACTCTAGCCTCACAAGCAAAGTAGAATTTAGCATGAGCAGACCCGATCATTACTTTTAAATTCGAACCATTATAGTTTGTACCGATAAAATATGAACTTTTAGATTTTGTACCCCTTGCCGTTTAGGAGAAAACTACCCCTAATTAACTCTAGCCTCACAAGCAAAGTAGACTTTTGCATGAGCAGACCGGATCGTCACTTCTAAATTTGAATCATTAAAGTTTGTACCGATAAAATATGAACTTTCAGATTTTGTACCCCTTGCCGTTTAGGAGAAAACTACCCCTAATTAACTCTAGCCTCCCGAGCAAATTTAGCTTTTGCATGAGCAGACCCGATCTTCACTTCTAAATTAGAACCATTATAGTTTGCACCGATAAAAAATGAACTTTCTGATTTTGTACCCCTTGCCGATTAGGAGAAAACTACCCCTAATTAACTCTAGCCTCACAAGAAAGTAAGCTTTTGCATAAGCAGACCCGATCGTCACTTCTAAATTAGAATCATTATAGTTTGTACCGATAAAATATGAGCATTCAGATTTTGTACCCCTTGCCGATTAGGAGAAAACTACCCCTAATTAACTCTAGCCTCACAAGAAAGTAAGCTTTTGCATGAGCAGATCAGATCGTCACTTCTAAATTAGAATCATTATAGTTTGTACCGGTAAAATATGAACTTTCAGATTTTGTACCCCTTGCCGTTTAGGAGAAAACTACCCCTAATTAACTCTAGCCTCAGTAGCAAAGTAGGGTTTTACATGAGCAGACCGGATCGTCACTTCTAAATTATAATCATTACAGTTTGTACCGATAAAATATGAACTTTCAGATTTAGAAAACTACCCCTAATAAACTCTAGCCTCATAAGCAAAGTAGAGTTTTGCATGAGCAGACCCGATCATTACTTATAAATTCGAACCATTATAGTTTGTACCGATAAAATATGAGCGTTCAGATTTTGTACCCCTTGCCGCTTAGGAGAAAACTACCCCTAATTAACTCTAGCCTCAGAAGCAAAGTAGAGTTTTGCATGAGCAGACCGGATCGTCTCTTCTAAATTATAATCATTATAGTTTGAACCGATAAAATATGGACTTTCAGATTTTGTACCCCTTGCCGTTTAGGAGAAAACTACCCCTAATTAACTCTAGCCTCCCAAGCAAATTTAGCTTTTGCATGAGCAGACCCGATCTTCACTTCTAAATTAGAACCATTATAGTTTGCACCGATAAAAAATGAACTTTCAAATTTTGTACCCCTTTCCGTTTTGGAGAGAACTACCCCTAATTAACTCTAGCCTCCCAAGCAAAGTAGGCTTTTGCATGAGCAGACCGGATCGTCACTTCTAAATTAGAACTATTATAGTTTGTACCGATAAAATATGAACTTTCAGATTTTGTACCCCTTGCCGTTTAGGAGAAAACTACCCCTAATTAACTTATGCCTCAGAAGCAAAGTAGGGTTTTACATGAGCAGACCGGATCGTCACTTCTAAATTATAATCATTATAGTTTGTACCGATAAAATATGAACTTTCAGATTTTGTACCCCTTGCCTTTTAGGAGAAAACTACCCCTAATTAGCTTTAGCTTCGGAAGCAAATTCAGCTTTTGCATGAGCAGACCCGATCGTCACTTCTGAATTAGAACCATTATAGTTTGCGCCGATAAAATAAGAACTTTCAGATTTTGTACCACTTGCCGTTTAGGAGAAAACTACCCCTGATTATTTCTAGCCTCACAAGCAAATCAGGCTTTTGCATGAGCAGACCCGACCGTCACTTTTAAATTATAATCACTATAGTTTGTACCAATAAAATATGAACTTTCAGATTTTGTACCCCTTGCCGTTTAGGAGAAAACTTCCCCTAATTATAACTTTAGCCTCACAAGCAAATTTAGCTTTTGCATGAGCAGGCCCGTTCGTCATTTCTAAATTAGAACCATAATAGTTTGTACCGATGAAATATGAACTTTCAGATTTTGTACCCCTTGCTGTTTGGGAGAAAACTACCCCTAATTAACTCTAGCCTCACAAGCAAAGTAAGCTTTTGCATGAGCGAACCCGATCATCACTTCTAAACTAGAACCATTATAGTTTGTACCGATAAAATATGAACTTTCAGATTTTGTACCCCTTTACGTTTAGGAGAAAACTACCCCTAATTAACTCTAGCCCCACAGGCAAAGTAGGCTTTTGCATGAGCAGACCGGATCGTCACATCTAAATTAGAACCATTATAGTTTGAACCGATAAAATATGAGCGTTCAGATTTTGTACCCCTTGCCGTTTAGAAGAAAACTACACCTAATTAACTCTAGCCTCCCAAGCAAAGTAAGCTTTTGCATGAGCAGACCCGATCGTCACTTCTAAATTAGAACCATTATAGTTTGTACCGATAAAATATGAGTGTTCAGATTTTGTACCCCTTGCCGTTTAGGAGAAAACTACCCCTAATTAACTCTAGCCTCCCAAGCAAAGTAGGCTTTTGCATGGGCAGATCAGATCGTCACTTCTAAATTAGAATCATTATAGTTTGTACCGATAAAATATGAACTTTCAGATTTTGTACCCCTTGCCGTTTAGGAGAAAACTACCCCTAATAAACTTATGCCTCACAAGCAAAATCGGGTTTTACATGAGCAGACCCGATCGTCACTTCTAAATTAGAACCATCATAGTTTGTACCGATAAGATATGAACTTTCAGATTTTGTACCCCTTGCTGTTTAAGAGAAAACTATCCCTAATCAACTCTAGCCTCAGAAGCAAAGTAGGGTTTTACATGAGCAGACCGGATCGTCACTTCTAAATTATAATCATTACAGATTGTATCGATAAAATATGAACTTTCAGATTTTGTACCCCTTGCCGTTTAGAAGAAAGCTACCCCTAATCAACTCTAACCTCATAAGCAAAGTAGGCTTTTGCATGAGTAGACCCGATCATTACTTATTAATTCGAATCATTATAGTTTGTACCGATAAAATATGAGCGTTCAGATTTTGTACCCCTTGCCGCTTAGGAGAAAACTACCCCTATTTAACTCTAGCCTCACAAGCAAAGTAGAGTTTTGCATGAGCAGACCGGATCCTCACTTCTAAATTATAATCATTATAGTTTGTACCGATAAAATATGAATTTTCAGATTTTGTACCCCTTTACGTTTAGGAGAAAACTACCCCTAATTAACTCTAGCCTCACAAGCAAAGTAAGCTTTTGCATGAGCAGACCGGATCGTCACTTCTAAATTTGAATCATTAAAGTTTGTACCGATAAAATATGAACTTTCAGATTTTGTACCCCTTGGCGTTTAGGAGAAAACTACCCCTAATTAATTTGTTAATTTATTTCTATTTTTTGATCCACGGGTGTGACAACCCCGCGTACTCCAGTCCCTGCTATTGGCATATGAGTTAACGTGAGATATCGCATACCACTGGCAATAGCAGTGAGATATCACTAGCCAAGGTGATTTCTTAGGGGTGCTGGCGGATGAACCGTATTCAGTCAACGGTAGCACTCTCAATCTTAGCTAATGAATATTCCTTGAAGCTGGAACGCTGTAACTTGCTCGAAGAAACGAGCCTTCATATAACTATATATCTGAGCTTTAATCAACTGCGTCCCATAATCAAGGATTATGCCATTAGTTGGACTATTGGCAAACCAATTTTAGTTTTGTTCCTGCAAATTTTTAAAACAAATTTGCTTTTTATCTCTTATTTTATTTTTATTTTTCCTATCCTATCACGAAATATTGGCCTATGTCATATTTTATATGTGATAGGATTTATGGTTTAGTTATCCATTATTTAACAAAAAAATATTAAAAAAAACAGATTTGCGTCCATTAACATCCTTTGAACGCATGTTGTTGTGGGACCTTGGTCTTAAAAGGTTTTTATGTGTTGTTGTGACACATATTGTAATGCCTACTACACATCACATTTTATTAAAAAAAAAAAAAAAAAAAAAAATTAACTCTAGCCTCCCAACCAAATTAGGCTTTTGCATGAGCAGACCCGATCTTCACTTCTAAATTAGAACCATTATAGTTTGTACCGATAAAATATGAGCGTTCAGATTTTGTACCCCTTGCCGTTTAGAAGAAAACTACCCCTAATTAACTCTAGCCTCACAAGCAAAGTAGGCTTTTGCATGAGCAGACCCGATCATTACTTATTAATTCGAACCATTATAGTTTGTCCCAATAAAATATGAGCGTTCAGATTTTGTACCCCTCGCCGCTTAGGAGAAAACTACCACTAATTAACTCTAGCCTCATAAGCAAAGTAGGCTTTTGCATGAGCAGACCCGATCATTACTTATTAATTAGAATCATTATAGTTTGTACCGATAAAATTTGAGCGTTCAGATTTTGTAACTCTTGCCGCTTAGGAGAAAGCTACCCCTAATTAACTCTAGCTTCAGAAGCAAAGTAGAGTTTTGCATGAGCAGACCGGATCGTCACTTCTAAATTATAATCATTATAGTTTGTACCGATAAAATATGAACTTTCAGATTTTGTACCCCTTTACGTTTAGGAGAAAACTACCCCTAATTAACTCTAGCCTCAGAAGCAAAGTAAGCTTTTGCATGAGCAGAAACGATCGTCACTTCTAAATTTGAATCATTAAAGTTTGTACCGATAAAATATGAACTTTCAGATTTTGTACCCCTTGCCGTTTAGGAGAAAACTACCCCTAATTAACTCTAGCCTCCCAAGCAAATTAGGCTTTTGCATGAGCAGACCCGATCTTCACTTCTAAATTAGAACCATTATAGTTTGTACCGATAAAATATGAGCGTTCAGATTTTGTCCCCCTTGCCGTTTAGAAGAAAACTACCCCTAATTAACTCTAGCCTCCCAAGCAAAGTAGGCTTTTGCATGAGCAGACCGGATCGTCACTTCTAAATTATAATCATTATAGTTTGTACCGATAAAATATGAACTTTCAGATTTTGTACCCTTTGTCTTTTAGGAGAAAACTACCCCTAGTAAGGTTTAGTTTCGAAGGCAAATTTAGCTTTTGCATGAGCAGACCCGATCGTCACTTCTAAATTAGAACCATTATAATTTGCACCGATAAAATATGAACTTTCAGATTTTGTACCTCTTTACGTTTAGGAGAAAACTACCCCTAATTAGCTTAAGCTGCGTAAGCAAATTTAGCTTTTGCATGAGCAGACCCGATCGTCACTTCTAAATTAGAACCATTATAGTTTGCACCGATAAAATATGAGCGTTCAGATTTTGTACCCCTTGCCGTTTAGGAGAAAACTACCCCTAATTAACTCTAGCCTCACAAGCAAAGTAGGCTTTTGCATGGGCAGATCAGATCGTCACTTCTAAATTAGAATCATTATAGTTTGTACCGATAAAATATGAACTTTCAGAATTTGTACCCCTTGCCGTTTAGGAGAAAACTACCTCTAATTAACTTATGCCTCAGAAGCAAAGTAGGGTTTTACATGAGCAGACCCGATCGTCACTTCTAAATTAGAACCATCATAGTTTGTACCGATAAAATATGAACTTTCAGATTTTATACCCCTTGCTGTTTAAGAGAAAACTACCCCTAATTAACTTTTGCCTCAGGAGCAAAGTAGGGTTTTACATGAGCAGACCGGATGATCACTTCTAAATTATAATCATTACAGATTGTACCGATAAAATATGAACTTTCAGATTTTGTTCCCCTTGCCGTTTAGAAGAAAACTACCCCTAATTAACTCTAGCCTCATAAGCAAAGTAGGCTTTTGCATGAGCAGACCCGATCATTACTTATTAATTCGAACCATTATAGTTTGTACCGATAAAATATGAGCGTTCAGATTTTGTACCCCTTGCCGCTTATTAGAAAACTACCCCTATTTAACTCTAGCCTCCCAAGCAAATTTAGCTTTTGCATGAGCAGACCCGATCTTCACTTCTAAATTAGAACCATTATAGTTTGCACCGATAAAAAATGAGCGTTCAGATTTTGTACCCCTTTCCGTTTAGGAGAAAACTACCCCTAATTAACTCTAGCCTCCCAAGCAAGGTAGGCTTTTGCATGAGCAGACCCGATCGTCACTTCTAAACTAAAACTATTATAGTTTGTACCGAACAAATATGAACTTTCAGATTTTGTACCCCTTGCCGTTTAGGAGAAAACTACCTCTAATTAACTGATGCCTCAGAAACAAAGTAGGGTTTTACATGAGCAGACCGGATCGTCACTTCTAAATTATAATCATTATAGTTTGTACCGATAAAATATGATCTTTCAGATTTTGTACCCCTTGCCGTTTAGGAGAAAACTACCCCTAATTAGCTCTAGCCTCACAAGCAAAGTAAGCTTTTGCATGAGCAGACCCGATCGTCACTTCTACATTAGAACCACTATAGTTTGTACCGATAATATATGAACTTTTAGATTTTGTACCCCTTGCCGTTTAGGAGAAAACTACCCCTAATTAACTCTAGCCTCACAAGCAAATTTAGCTTTTGCATGAGCAGACCCGTTCGTCACTTCTAAATTAGAACCATTATAGTTTGTACCGATGAAATATGAACTTTCAGATTTTATACCCCTTGCAGTTTAGGAGAAAACTACCCCTAATTAACTCTAGCCTCACAAGCAAAGTAAGATTTTGCATGAGCAAACCCGATCCTCACTTCTAAATTAGAACCATTATAGTTTGCACCGATAAAATATGAACTTTCAGGTGTTGTACCCCTTTCCGTTTAGGAGAAAACTACCCATAATTAACTCTAGCCTCCGAAGCAAATTTAACTTTTGCATGAGCAGAAACGATCGTCACTTCTATATTAGAACCACTATAGTTTGTACCGATAAAATATGAGCTTTCAGATTTTGTGCTTCTTGCCATTTAGGAGAAAACTACCCCTAATTAACTCTAGCTTCACAAGCAAAGTAGAGTTTTGCATGAGCAGACCCGATCATTACTTCTAAATTCGAACCATTATAGTTTGTACCGATAAAATATGAACTTTCAGATTTTGTACCCCTAGCCGTTTTGGAGAAAACAATTCCTAATTAACTTATGCCTCAGAAACAAAGTAGGGTTTTACATGAGCAGACCGGATCGTAACTTCTAAATTATAATCATTATAGTTTGTACCGATAAAATATGAGTGTTCAGATTTTGTACCCCTGTCCGTTTAGGAGAAAACTACCCCTAATTAACTCTGGCCTCACAAGCAAAGTAGGCTTTTGCATAAGCGAACTCGATCATTACTTCTAAATTAGAACCATTATAGTTTGTACCGATAAAATATGTGCTTTCAGGTTTTGTACCCCTTTCCTTTTAGGAGAAAATTACCCATAATTAACTCTAGCCTCACAAGCAAATTTAAGTTTTGCATGAGCAGAAACGATCGTCACTTCTATAATAGAACCACTTTAGTTGGTACCGATAAAATATGAACTTTCAGATTTTGTGCTTCTTACCGTTTAGGAGAAAACTACTCCTAATTAACTCTAGCCTCACAAGCAAAGTAGAGTTTTGCATGAGCAGACCCGATCATTACTTCTAAATTCGAACCATTATAGTTTGTGCCGATAAAATATGAACTTTCAGATTTTGTACTCCTAGCCGTTTAGGAGAAAACTACCCCTATTTAACTTCTGCCTCAGAAGCAAAGTAGGGTTTTACATGAGCAGACCAGATCGTCACTTCTAAATTATAATCATTATAGTTTGTACTGATAAAATATGAATTTTCAGATTTTGTACGCTAATTCTTGGAATGGTTTCATCAATTTTTTTCATTTTCAAAAAGATCAAAATAATCCCAAATAACGGTAAACAATTAGATTTTAATATTTTCCAAATAAATGAATGTAAAAATTAATTATTTTCTTAAACATGTTGAACTAGCACTGATAAGATGTAACTCAAACTTTTTTCAAACAAAATTCTAAAAGTATTCCAAAAATTATTGCAAAATCAAAGATTAAAACTTTTTTCAAAAACTCTAAAAATATTGCATAAATTATAACAATATCAAAAATTGAAAATTTTTCCAAAATTATAAAAATTATAATAAATTCAAAAATTTAAAATTTTTCAAAATTCTAAAAATATTCCATAAATTCTTACAAAATCAAAAATTGAAACTTTTCAAAATTCCAAAAATATTTCAAAACTATCACAAATTCAAAAATTTCCATGTTCAATTATATTTACGTAAGCAAACAGCTAAATTTTTTTTTCCAAAAAATTATCTAAAAAAATAAATGAAATCATATTTTTGACACACTTGACAATATTTTTTTGAAAAACTTATAATGCAATAAAATTCTCAATAATAATTTCAAGTTCATTATACATTTCATTTCATACAAATAACTAATTTTATTTTTTCCTAAAAAAATAAATGAAAATCATTCTTTTGACACAATTGACATTATTTTTTGACTAACTTATAATTCTCAATAATAATAATAAAATTTCATGTCGTACAAATAATTAATTTTATTTTTCCAAAAAATTGGGTAATAAAATAAATAAAAATCTTTCTTTTGACACACTTGACAACATTTTTTTGACAAACTTATAATGCCATAATTCTCAACAATAATAATAAAAGTTCATATCATACAAATAATCAATTTTATTTTTATACAAAAAACTGGGTAAAAAAATAAATAAAAATCTTTCTTTTAACATACTTGACAACTGACATACTTATAATGCCATAATTCTCAATAATAAAAGTTCATATCATACAAATAATCAATTTTATTTTTTTACAAAAAATTGGGTAAAAAAATAAATAAAAATCTTTCTTCTGACAACAATCTTTTTTTGACAAACTTATAATGCAATAACTTAGATTTTGGTCCCACATACCAATCCCGACAATCAAGATTTCTCCAAATTTAATGTTCCTACTCGTAATCACTTAAAATGAAAGTTTTTAAAGCAAAAAATTGCAAATTTTCTTGATTTGACACACTTGATGATTTTTTTGACACACTTCCGGTACAGTTATCGAACACATTGTCCTTTCGGCTCTTTCCATTAAGTAAACCTATTTTTAGAAAAAGAAATTTAAAAACCCGTCCAGCGGTTTTCTAGATTTCGTAGGTTGTGACGGCCGGCCGGCAGACAGATATAAATTTTTTTTTGCTTTTTTAGAATCAGTAGGTCCTAAAACGTCGAGAAATGCCAAAAAAAGTGGGGGTAAGAATTTCACTTTTGGCTCATGAATGCAATACTTAGGTCTTTTAGACCATAGTAAAACGATAACAATATAAACAAAATAAATATATTAAAAAAATGTCTTACTTTAATTGACTAAATAACATATAATAACATAGTTAAAAATTTTATAAATAGTAACCAAATGGTACAGGAGATCGATTTTGCTGCTTCGATCAATTTTTTGTTAGACTTATCGTTTTTCTTAATAAAATTTGCAAATTCAGTGCAACTCATCTGTAGTTGAAATGCTTAAATAATTCTGATTTCACCATATCGGTATGAAGCCTTTTAATTTGTAAGTCCATATATTTCCCATCACGCTAAAAATGCGTTCAACAAAACAATTAAATTTATTAACTGGTCTGCAAACACAAATTTGCAAATTTTAAGTCATTCAAGTGCGTTTGAATATTTATATATAATTATTTTAGAATATTCAGTCCACTTTTCTCTGCAATTCATTACAGTTAATAAGGGAATAACTTCATTTAGGTTACGTATTTATGAAAATAACTTAATTTAACTATTTATAACCAGAAAAGGCGTATATTTTTGACAATTCAACTCACTAAATAAAGTTTCGATAAGGTCCAATAAAAACGCTTCATTTACTATTTTTTAACAAATCAAAACGAATTGTTTCGATTATTTTTCTCTGGTGGGAAGGAACAGCGAATATTTTCGAATATTTTCGGCCTACTTAATATATTAATTTAAAACAAAAATTCACATACAAAATTATGTGAAAATGCAATTCGCAAATAATAAAAATGTCCGTTTTCATTCATAAATGATTGCATGTTTATGTTTATTTGTCAAAAATAAATTACAAATTTATAACATTTATGCGCCTACTAAGATGAAATAATATTTAATTTTGTTTGACAACAAAGGATTATGTTGTATGAAATAATGTTACTATTTCTGTTCGTTAAATTGTCTGCTAAATACAACTCGTCACCAAATTATTAGTCGATTATTTTTCAACATTACCAGTCATGCCATTTGAGGTTAAAAATTTCCCTCGTGCGCTACGCGCACTCGGGACCTCAAATGACATTCGTAATAATGATTATGAAAAATAATCGATTATTATTTGACGACTCGTGATATTATATATGAATATTTTCAAAAAACGTACGTATAGCGTATTCACAAATATTTTTGATAAAAAAAACGTATTATACGCTCCAAAAACGTATAGGTGGCAAGCCTAGTAACATCGTGTGATGTGGAATGTAGTTTTGATTGCAAATTGCATATTTGTAGGTTTTACTTTTAATTAAATTCATTTATGAAAATTGCAGGATAGTTCTGTTATTCTTAGTTTTTTTTATTTAAGCTTATCTTTTTATTCAAGTGATTTTCGTTGACTCTTTTATCGGCAAGCTTTTTCTCATCAAAGATTATTTCCAAAGACAGGAATAAATGATAGTCAGATGCAGCAAAATCTGGGCTATATACATTGACTGCACCAAACTGCTAACCCAGTTAACAGTTCAATCATTTTTGGCGGATAATCAAAGATATGTGTAGTCTGGTTTAGTCATGATAACAACACCCTTTCGATTGAACAATTCCAATACTTTGTTAAAAAAATTAAATTGAATTGATAAATGGCTGATATAAAAACGTCTCTGAATACAGAGATTAACAGATTAGTTTTAAAATCGCTAGGACAGCTAGGAGGCCATATTCCGAAGAAGGACAGAACCTACAAAAGCAGAATTGTCCTTCCAAAAGGAGGACGACTGATCACCTTAAGAATACACTTTCTGTAGGCTCATTGTTTCACGATAATGATTATTACTGCCGTTTCTATCGGAAAAGAGGATCGATTCAAACCCACTAATTCTCATTAAAAACCTGCTTAGGAAAGAATAGAAAACGGCTTCATCGGTTGCTATCATTCATTTTTAAAAGGGATTTTTTGCTCTAGAAATAGACTCATTGTGCCAATTCTTAAGCTTTTCCTCTATCACATGTTTTTCATAAATTTTGCAAACAATTCATTTTCACTTATACCATGTTGCGGAATATTTTAATATACTAGAAATCGCCCAGTGACCGAAATTATAAATAGAATGTCGCGGAATGAATAAAAATTCTCTCTATCGTAGAGAGAATTGTGAACAGAATTCCTTCTACGAAATTAATTACCTTAAGACGCAGCACATCTGCCTTGGCTAGTAGATCAGTGAAAAGTGGGTATGGGGATGTCTTAGGCATTTCGTAAAAGCATGAGAGTGCTGCTTTTTACCTAAAAGGTGTTCTGAGTCAATCTTGATGTAGAAACCAAAACGAAATAAAACAACACAAAAGAAACACCATATTGAGAAGAATATTTAGTCACTAGGTAGAAGGTGTCTAGCACTTTTCCCCATTAAATCCACCCATGGAGACTAGTGTGCTATATGTTGTTTTAAGTCTCCCCTGATTATCTTAAGTCCTACAAAATCCTCTAACCAATCAAAAGAAAACTTAATATATCATATTAAATTCTGCAACGAACATTATCATCCACCAAGAACAACGAAAACTTTTGTAAATTCAAAAAAAACTGTTTAATATTACAAAAAAAAACATAATCAAAACCCAGCAAAAAAAATCATCGGATTAACAAAAGAAAATTTTAAATAAGATACAATTTCACTACAGTATAATTCTTCTAAATTACCTAATAGAGCAAGAGCCCGCGACGGCCAGAACTTCGTTATTTTATAAAAGCTGAAAGTTTTTCTACGCAAACCCCCTACTCAGGTAGGAACGATTGGCGACATATGAAGCTTGGATCATGGTGGCCATGGCAGGGAGTAGGTAACAAAGGGGCCTCCAAAGTTGCGTTAAAGTATAAAAGGTAATTTTTTTATATATTCTTCGGGATAGTATTAGAAGTCACGTCAGCCATTGTCAGACATTTGCTATCGTGGTACACCTCTGCCAGATTGAAGTTAATTAAGGGTAGTTTTCTCCTAAATGGCAAGGGGCACAAAATCTGGAAGTTCATATTTTATCGTTATACAAACTATAATGATTCTAATTTAGAAGTGACGATCCGGTCTACTGATGCAAAACCCCTCTTTGCTTGTGAGGCTAGAGTTAATTAGGGGTAGTTTTCTCCTAAACGGCAAGAAGCATAAAATCTGAAAGTTCATATTTTATCGGTGCAAACTATAATGGTTCTAATGTAGAAGTGATAATCGGGTCTGCTCATACAAAAGCTTACTTTGCTTGTGAGGCTAGAGTTAATTAGAGGTAATTTTCTCCTAAACGGGAAGGGGTACAAAATCTGAAAGTTCATATTTTATTGGTACAAACTATAATTATTCTAATTTAGAAGTGACGATCCGGTCTGCTCATGCAAAAGCCTACTTTGCTTGTGAGGCTAGAGTTAATTAGGGGTAGTTTTCTCCCAAACGGAAAGGGGTACAAAATCTGAAAGTGCATATTTTTCGGTTCAAACTATAATGGTTTAAATTTAGAAGTGACGATCGGGTCTGCTTATGCAAAAGCCTAATTTGCTTGTGAGAATAGAGTTAATTAGGGGTAGTTTTCTCCTAAACGGCAATGGGTACAAAATCTGAAAGTTCATTTTTTATCGGTTCAAACTATAATGATTCTAATTTAGAAGTGACGATTGGGTCTGCTCATGCAAAAGCCTACTTTGCTTGGGAGGCTAGAGTTAATTAGGGGTAGTTTTCTCCTAAACCGAAAGGGGTACAAAATCTGAAAGTGCATATTTTATCCGTTCAGACTATAATGATTCTAATTTAGAAGTGACGATCGGGTCTGCTCATGCAAAAGCCTAATTTGCTTGTGAGGATAGAGTTAATTAGCGGTAGTTTTCTCCTAAACGGCAGGGGGGACAGAATCTGAAAGTTCATATTTTATCGGTGCAAACTATAATGGTTCTAATTTATAGGTGACGATCGGGTCTGCTCATGCAAAAGCTAAATTTGCTTGTGAGGCTAGAGTTAATTAGGGCCCAAGTAGCAAAAATAGTGATTATCAGTACTTAAAGAAGGAGTTAAGAAGACTTGATCGAGGCAACGCGCCTTCTTAAAGAAGGATTTAAGTTTGAATTAAGTACAAAAAGGCCCATGTGGGCGGTCCGATAGAACGAATTAAGAAGCGTATTTCTATCTTATTTCCTTCTTAAATAGGTATGTGATTTTTAACTCTTACTAAAGTCCTTCTTAACTCCTTTTTAAATCCAGCTTAACTCTTTCTTAAATCGGTATGTCATTTTTTATGTTACATACTATCAAAGTGAGTGATGCAGAAATTTCTATCTCTCTTTATCTTTATTGAATTAAATTAAATTGAAGTAAATGACAATGTTGAAATGAAACAAAAAAAAATTATCGTGTTGTGTGCTATTTCAAAATGTTATGAAGAGAAAAAAAATAATAAAGAAACATTAAAAATTGGTTAAACCTTTAAACTCGGTTTTTAAATAATATTGAACCGATAACTTCAAACGGAACGAGTTTTATGGTGAAATTGGATCTTTTGGCATCTTCAAAACTAACGCGCCTTCATAATTTCTTTCATTTATTAAAATTGTTAAATATATGCCAAAATTCAATGCGCCTAAAATTATATATAAAATTATGTTTTGTTAAAATCCGGCATATATTCATGCTCAAATCCTTGTTAACTATCTAAGTATAAGTTAAAATAAAAAATTTTGGCCGTATTTATTAATTATATTTTTAACGAAAATTTTTTGAAATTGTTTTTTAACAATTGCTATGTGAAAATATGACGGATATCGTTCTTGCTGAAGTATATGAAAAATTCTCGAATTAAGTTCAAATATCTTCTTAATTTAGTATGATACAATACCAAAAAAGTTGAAATCCCTCTTTTCTTAATTCGGGTGAAAAATCAAGAACAATTTTATACTATTTTTGGGATGATCATTAGTTTTCAACACGTACACTGGAAAAAAAAGTGAGTGTAATATATGTTCAATATTAGTTGAATCAAAATTACTTTTGTAGCATCATCTGAAATTAAGAACACTGAACAACATACAAAGTATTAGTCTTACTTTAAAACGTTTTGTTGATTGTGCTAAATTTTAGATGTTGCTACAAAAATTTTTAAAAATCAACATTTTTCTTTAGTGTACATTACTACAAACTTACGGTATGTGACATACCAATTTAAGTAGAAATTTGTACTATTTCCAGTATGGAAATACCGATTTAAGTACGATGTTTACTTTTGTCTGTACCTGACAGCTGTAAAAAATTCGATTAGATATATGTTTAAATTTTGATCAATTGCTCGCGATCTGTTGTGTTAGTTTAGTTATTGGGTTATTCTTGTGTTAGTTGTGTTAAAATTTGTGAAAAAATGTTTGTCATTGTAAAATACGGAAATCTAATGGAAGACGTCCCAGATAATTGGGTTTGGATTGACTGAAACAATAAAGAAATTGTGTGGTGGCTCAAAAAAATTTCACAATATTACAACATGACTCAAATACCATACCATATCTAACAAAATGGTATGCTGGAAGAGAAATGATCATCAAACCAGAAAACAAGATGCTTCGAAAATATACCAGATAACGCAATCAAATAGGCATCTAGTTAAGACACAAGGTTTAAAAATAAAACAATTGGAGCGGGAGAACTATTCGAAATAGTGATTTACAAATTGATGGATAACAAAGTGATTTAAAAATTGATTCACTTCAATTCGCAAATAACAATGCGTCTAACCCGCAACATAGCGACATCATCTTGAGGCAGAACACCTAAAACCATAGTCAACCCAGCTCAAGCATAGTTAGTCTATTTATATGAAATTTTATTGTTTTACGACGAACATTACATTTTAAATTACATTTTAGGACGTTGAGCTTCCACATGTGAAACATGGCAATATGCGAGCATCAATTAACGATGAAATTGTCAACTAAAGTTAAATAAAAATGATTAATAACAAAGAAGTCGTCATAGATGAAGCCGGTAACCTATATCTTATACAAAAAACACCGAAAAGTTCGAAACACTTTGCCGTTCGATGAACCAGTTCTCAGCAAAGTGAACACCAAGACACGCTCGATGTCAGCAATCCAAGTATATAACCATAGCAATCGACGAATAGTGGTGCGATCCGACTTTCTCATCAAGAACAAAAATCCAGTGATGAATTTCAACACCGTCTCAGCATATTTCTGTGAGGTTATTTAATTATATGAAATTTTAAAAAAGATGTCTTATCATATCTATTCTCTTCAATTGGGTTTGAAATTGTTTTTGGATAGCAAGAATCATAGTAATTGGAGTCAAGTAAATGGTGAATGTATACAAATTGTTCATCATTGCAGAAGAAAAACCAAATTTTTTGATTTACTAAATTAATTATTATTATTAATTTTATTTATTTTATTATGAATTTATCATTCATGTCGAAGACAACGTTTTTATTAATATTGTGAAAAAATGTAGTATCTATATTGAAAAATTTATTTTTATTTTTTATTTTAAAGTATGAATTAATGGAACAAACACAAATCAAATGGTTTCTTATATTCAGATTCAGAGAGTTCTACTGCACTTTCACTGTGGTTCACAATGGTTGTAGTTATGGTTGAATTAGACTGAAAATCACTTGATTTGAAATATATTGCAGAAAAAACACTATAATTGACTGCCAAAGTATGTTGTTCGAATCGACTCAAAATTGCTCATGGTATTAGATGTCCTTAAAGTAGGCTCTAAATAATTTCTTTTTGACTGTTGATTGAATATTTCTTGAATTGTCATATATTTTGACAATATAGTATATGAATTGTCATATACTTTCTCCATAAATTTAACAAACTATTTTGTTCCATTTTAACAACACATGTATAATAATCAAAGGTAAACGTAACAAACAGATAATAAAAACTATCAAAAGTTGACGTACGTATACAAAAACATTATAAAATATCATACTAATTTAAGTAAACAATTCGAAGTATTAAAGACGGCTCATCATACTGATTTAAAACATATATATATATATATATATATATATATATATATATATATATATATATATATATATATATATATATATATATATATATATATATATATATATATATATATATATATATATATATATATATATATAAATACCAAATTAAGAAGCCTTTAAGAATTCTTTACTCGAGCTCGTACATTCTGATTTAATCCTTCTACATGCATACCCAATTAAAAGGGCTTTCCGATTTAATTTGAAGTGAGAATACCATTTTAAAAACAATTTAAGAATCATTAAAGAAATAAACATTCAACATACCAAAAAAAGAATTAATTAAGTTACACTAAAGAAGTGACATCCCTAAGCAATACTAAATTTTGCTACATGGGGGGTAGTTTTCTCCTAAACGACAAGGGGTACAAAATCTGAAAGTTCATATTTTATCGGTACAATTTATAACGATTTTAATTTAGAAGTGACAATTCGGTCTGCTCATGCAAAAGCCTAATTTGTTTGTGAGGCTAGAGTTAATTAGGGGTAGTTTTCTCCTAAACGGCAAAGGGGTACAAAATCTGAAAGTTCATATTTTATCTGTACAAACTATAATGACTCTAATTTAGAAGTGACGATCCGGTCTGCTCATGCAAAACTCTACTTTGCCTGTGAGGCTAGAGTTAATTAAGGGTAGTTTTCTCCTAAACGGCAAGGAGTACAATATCTGAAAATTCATATTTTATGGGTGCAAACTATAATGGTTCTAATTTAGAAGTAACGATCGGGTCTTCCCATGCAAAAGCTAAATTTGCTTGTAAGGCTAAATTTAATTATGGGTTTTTCTCCTAAACGGCAAGGGGTACAAAATCTAAAAGTCCATATTTTATCGGTACAAACTATAATGATTCTAATTTAGAAGTGAAGATCCGGTCTGCTCATGCAAAAGCCTACTTTGCTTGTGAGGCTAGAGTTAATTAGGGGTAGTTTTCTCCTAAACGGCAAGGGGTACAAAATCTGAAAGTTCATATTTTATCGGTACAAACTATAATGGTTCGAATTTAGTAGTAATGATCGGGTCTGCTCATGCAAAACTCTACTTTGCTTGTGAGGCTAGAGTTTGTTAAGGGTAGTTTTCTCCTAAACGGAAAGGGGTACAAAATCTGAAAGTTCATATTTTATCGGTACAAACTATAATGGTTCTAATTTAGAAGTGACGATCGGGCCTTCTCATGCATGCAAAAGCTAAATTTGCCTGTGAGGCTAGAGTTAATTAGGGGTAGTATTCTACTAAACGGCAAGAGGTACAAAATCTGAAAGTTCATATTTTATCGGTACAAACTCTAACGATTCTAATTGAGAAGTGACGATCAGGTCTGCTCATGCAAAACCTAACTTTGCTTGTGAAGCTACAGTTATTTAGGGGTAGTTTTCTCTCAAACGGTCTCTTCGGTCTGCTCATGCGAAACCCTACTTTGATTGAAAGGCTAGAGTTAATTAGGGGTAGTTTTCTCCTAAACGGCAAGGGGTACAAAATCTGAAAGTTCATATTTTATCGGTACAAACTATAATGATTCTAATTTAGAAGTGACGATCGGGTCTGCTCATGCAAAAGCCTACTTTGCTTGTGAGGCTAGAGTTAATTAGGGGTAGTTTTCTCTTAAACGGAAATGGGTACAAAATCTGAAAGTTCATATTTTATCGGTGCAAACTATAATGATTCTAATTTAGAAGTGAAGATCCGGTCTGCTCATGCAAAAGCTAAATTTGCTTGGGAGGCTAGAGTTAATTAGGGGTAGTTTTCTCCTAAACGACAAGGGGTGCTAAATCTGAAAGTCCATATTTTATTGGTACAAACTATAATGATTCTAATTTGAATGCGATGATCCGGTCTGCTCATGCAAAAGCCTACTTTGCTTGTGAGGCTAGAGTTAATTAGGGGTAGTTTTCTCCTAAACGTAAAGGGGTACAAAATCTGAAAGTTCATATTTTATCGGTACAAACTATAATGATTATAATTTAGAAGTGACGATCCGGTCTGCTCATGCAAAACTCTACTTTGCTTCTGGGGCTAGAGTTAATTAGGGGTAGTTTTCTCCTAAGCGGCAAGGGGTACAAAATCTGAACGCTCATATTTTATCGGTACAAACTATAATGGTTCGAATTAAGAAGTAATGATCGGGTCTGCTCATGCAAAAGCCTACTTTGCTTATGAGGCAAGAGTTAATTAGGGGTAGTTTTCTTCTAAACGGCAAGGGGTACAAAATCTGAAAGTTCATATTTTATCGGTGCAAACTATAATGGTTCGAATTTAGAAGTAATGATCGGGTCTGCTCATGCTAAACTCTACTTTGCTTGTGAGGCTAGAGTTAATTAGGGGTAGTTTTCTCCTAAATGGCAAGAAGCACAAAATCTGAAAGTTCATATTTTATCGGTACAACTATAGTGGTTCTAATCCAGAAGTGACGATCGTTTCTGCTCATGCAAAAGTTAAATTTGCTTCGGAGGCTAGAGTTAGTTAGGGGTAGTTTTCTCCTAAACGGAAAGGGGTATAATACTTGAAAGTTCATATTTTATCGGTGCAAACTATAATGGTTCTAATCTAGAAGTGATGATCGGTTTCGCTCATGCAAAATCTTACTTTGCTTGTGAGGCTAGAGTTAATTAGGGGCAGTTTTCTCCTAAACTGCAAGGGGTATAAAATCTGAAAGTTCATATTTCATCGGTAGAAACTATAATGGTTCTAATTTAGAAGTGACGATCCGGTCTGCTCATGCAAAAGCTAAATTTGCTTGTGAGGCTAAATTTAATTAGGGGTAGTTTTCTCCTAAACGGCAAGGGGTACAAAATCTGAAAGTCCATTTTTTATCGGTACAAACTATAATGATTCAAATTTAGAAGCGACGATCCGGTCTGCTCATGCAAAAGCTTACTTTGCTTGTGAGGCTAGAGTTAATTAGGGGTAGTTTTCTCCTAAACGTAAAGGGGTAGAAAATCTGAAAGTTCATATTTTATCGGGACAAACTATAATGATTATAATTTAGAAGAGACGATCCGGTCTGCTCATGCAAAACTCTACTTTGCTTCTGAGGCTAGAGTTAATTAGGGGTAGTTTTCTTCTAAACGGCAAGGGGTACAAAATCTGAAAGTTCATATTTCATCGGTACAAACTGTAATGATTATAATTTAGAAGTGACGATCCGGTCTGCTCATGTAAAACCCTACTTTGCTTATGAGGCATAAGTTAATTAGGGGTAGTTTTCTCTTAAACGGGAAGGGGTACAAAATCTGAAAGTTCATATTTTATCGGAACATACTATAATGGTTCTAATTTAGAAGTGACGATCGGGTCTGCTCATGTAAAAGCCTACTTTGCTTAAGAGGCATAAGTTAATTAGGGGTAGTTTTCTCCTAAACGGCAAGGGGTACAAAATCTGAAAGATCATATTTTATCGGTACAAACTATAATGATTCTAATTTAGAAGTGACGATCTGATCTGCTCATGCAAAAGCTAAATTTGCTTCCGAGGCTAAAGTTAATTGGGGGTAGTTTTCTCCTAAACGGCAAGGGGTACAAAATATGAACGCTCATATTTTATCGGTACAAACTATAATGGTTCTAATTTAGAAGTGACGAATGGGTCTGTTCATGCAAAAGCTTACTTTGCTTGAGAGGCTAGAGTTAATTAGGAATAGTTTTCTCCTAAACGGCAAGGGGTACAAAATCAGAAAGTTCATTTGTTATCGGTGCAAACTATAATGGTTCTAATTTAGAAGTGAAGATCGGGTCTGCTCATGCAAAAGCTAAATTTGCCTGGGAGGTTAAAGTTAATTAGGGGTAGTTTTCTCCTAAACGGCAAGGGGTACAAAATCTGAAAGTTCATATTTTATCGGTACAAACTTTAATGATTCAAATTTAGAAGTGACGATCCGGTCTGCTCAAACAAAAGCCGACTTTGCCTGTGAGGCTAGAGCTAATTAGGGGTAGTTTTCTCCTAAACGGCAAGGGGTACAAAATCTGAAAGTTCATATTTTATCGGTGCAAACTATAATGGTTCTAATTTAGAAGTGATGATCGGGTTCGCTCATGCAAATGCTTACTTTGCTTGAGAAGCTAGAGTTAATTAGGGGTAGTTTTCTCCTAAACTGCAAGGGGTATAAAATCTGAAAGTTCATATTTCATCGGTAGAAACTATTATGGTTCTAATTTAGAAGTGACGAACGGGCCTGCTCATGCAAAAGCTAAATTTGCTTGGGAGGCTACAGTTATAATTAGGGGTAGTTTTTTCCTAAACGGCAAGGGGTACAAAATCTGAAAGTTCATTTTTTATCGGTACAAACTATAGTGGTTCTAATGTAGAAGTGACGATCGGGTCTGCTCATGCAAAAACCTACTTTGCTTGTGAGGCTAGAGCTAATTAGGGGTAGTTTTCTCCTAAACTGCAAGGGATACAAAATCTGAAAGTTCATATTTTATCGGTGCAAACTATAATGGTTCTAATTTAGAAGTGACGATCGGGTCTGCTCATGCAAAAGCTAAATTTGCTTCCGAAGCTAAAGCTAATTCGGGGTAGTTTTCTCCTAAACGGCAAGGGGTACAAAATCTGAAAGTTCATATTTTATCGGTACAAACTATAATGATTATAATAAAGAAGTGACGATCCGGTCTGCTCATGTAAAATCCTACTTTGCTTCTGAGGCATAAGTTAATTAGGGGCAGTTTTCTCCTAAACGGCAAGGGGTACAAAATCTGAAAGTTCATATTTTATCGGTACAAATTATAATAGTTCTAATTTAGAAGAGACGATCGGGTCTGCTCATGCAAAAGCCTACTTTGCTTGAGAGGCTAGAGTTAACTAGGGGTAGTTTTCTCCTAAACGGAAAGGGGTACAAAATCTGAAAGTTCATTTTTTATCGGTGCAAACTATAATGGTTCTAATTTAGAAGTGAAGATCGGGTTCGCTCATGCAAAAGCTAAATTTGCTTGGGAGGCTACAGTTAATTAGGGGTAGTTTTCTCCTAAACGGCAAGGGGTACAAAATCTGAAAGTCCATATTTTGTCGCTACAAACTATAATGATTCAAATTTAGAAGCGACGATCCGGTCTGCTCATGCAAAAGCTTACTTTGCTTGTGAGGCTAGAGTTAATTAGGGGTAGTTTTCTCCTAAACGTAAAGGGGTACAAAATCTGAAAGTTCATATTTTATCGGTACAAACTATAATGATTCTAATTTAGAAGTGACGATCCGGTCTGCTCATGCAAAACTCTACTTTGCTTCTGAGGCTAGAGTTAATTAGGGGTAGTTTTCTCCTAAGCGGCAAGGGGTACAAAATCTGAACGCTCATATTTTTTCGGTACAAACTATAAGGGTTCGAATTAATAAGTAATGATCGGGTCTGCTCATGCAGAAGCCTACTTTGCTTGTGAGGCTAGAGTTAAGTAGGGGTAGTTTTCTCCTAAACGGCAAGGAGTACAAAATCTGAAAGTTCATATTTTATCGGTACAAACTGTAATGATTATAATTTAGAAGTGACGATCGGGTCTGCTCATGTAAAACCCTACTTTGCTTCTGTGGCATTAGTTAATTAGGGGTAGTTTTCTCCTAAACGGCAAGGGGTACAAAATTTGAAAGTTCATATTTTATCGGTACAAACTATAATGGTTTTAATTTATAAGTGACAATCGGGTCTGCTCATGTAAAACCCTACTTTGCTTCTGAGGCATAAGTTAATTAGGGGTAGTTTTCTCCTAAACGGCAAGGGGTACAGTATCAAGTTCATATTTTATCGGTACAAACTATAATGATTCTAATTTAGAAGTGACGATCTGATCTGCTCATGCAAAAGCTAAATTTGCTTCCGAAGCTAAAGCTAATTAGGGGTAGTTTTCTCCTAAAAGGCAAGGGGTACAAAATCTGAAAGTTCATATTTTATCGGTACAAACTAAAATGATTATAATTTAGAAGTGACGATCGGGTCTGCTCATGTAAAACCCTACTTTGCTTCTGAGGCATAAGTTAATTAGGGGTAGTTTTCTCCTAAACGGCAAGGGGTACAAAATCTGAAAGTTCATATTTCATCGGTACAAACTATAATAGTTCTAATTTAGAAGTGACGATCGGGTCTGCTCATGCAAAAGCCTACTTTGCTTGGGAGGCTAGAGTTAATTAGGGGTAGTTTTCTCCTAAACGGAAAGGGGTACAAAATTTGAAAGTTCATTTTTTATCGGTACAAACTATAAAGGTTCTAATTTAGAAGTGAAGATCGGGTCTGCTCATGCAAAAGCTAAATTTGCTTGGGAGGCTAGAGTTGATTAGGGGTAGTTTTCTCCTAAACGGCAAGGGGTACAAAATCTGAAAGTCCATATTTTATCGGTACAAACTATAATGATTCAAATTTAGAAGCGACGATCCGGTCTGCTCATGCAAAAGCTTACTTTGCTTGAGAGGCTAGAGTTAATTAGGGGTAGTTTTCTCCTAAACGTAAAGGGGTACAAAATCTGAAAGTTCATATTTTATCGGTACAAACTATAATGATTATAATCTAGAAGTGACGATCCGGTCTGCTCATGCAAAACTCTACTTTGCTTCTGAGGCTAGAGTTAATTAGGGGTAGTTTTCTCCTAAGCGGCAAGGGGTACAAAATCTGAAAGTTCATATTTTATCGGTACAAACTATTATGGTTCGAATTAATTAGTAATGATCGGGTCTGCTCATGCAAAAGCCTACTTTGCTTAAGAGGCTAGAGTTAATTAGGGGTAGTTTTCTTCTAAACGGCAAGGGGTACAAAATCTGAAAGTTCATATTTTATCGATACAATCTGTAATGATTATAATTTAGAAGTGACGATCCGGTCTGCTCATGTAAAACCCTACTTTGCTTCTGAGGCTAGAGTTGATTAGGGGTAGTTTTCTCTTAAACAGCAAGGGGTACAAAATCTGAAAGTTCATATTTTATCGGTACAAACTATGATGGTTCTAATTTAGAAGTGACGATCGGGTCTGCTCATGTAAAACCCGATTTTGCTTGTGAGGCATAAGTTAATTAGGGGTTGTTTTCTCCTAAACGGCAAGGGGTACAAAATCTGAAAGTTCATATTTTATCGGTACAAACTATAATGATTCTAATTTAGAAGTGACGATCTGATCTGCCCATGCAAAAGCCTTCTCTGCTTGAGAGGCTAGAGTTAATTAGGGGTAGTTTTCTCCTAAACGACAAGGGGTACAAAATCTGAACGCTCCTATTTTATCGGTACAAACTATAATGGTTCTAATTTAGAAGTGACGATCGGGTCTGCTCATGCAAAAGCTTACTTTGCCTGGGAGGCTAGAGTTAATTAGAGGTAGTTTTCTCCTAAACGGCAAGGGGTACAAAATCTGAACGCTCATATTTTATCGGTACAAACTATAATGGTTCTAATTTAGAAGTGACGATCCGGTCTGCTCATGCAAAAGCCTACCTTGCCTGTGAGGCTAGAGTTAATTAGGGGTAGTTTTCTCCTAAACGTAAAGGGGTACAAAATCTGAAAGTTCATATTTTATCGGTACAAACTATAATGGTTCTAGTTTAGAAGTGATGATCGGGTTCGCTCATGCAAAAGCTTACTTTGCCTGTGAGGCTAGAGTTAATTAGGGGTAGTTTTCTCCCAAACTGCAAGGGGTACAAAATCTGAAAGTTCATATTTCATCGGTACAAACTATTATGGTTCTAATTTAGAAGTGACGAACGGGCCTGCTCATGCAAAAGCTAAATTTGCTTGTGAGGCTAAAGTTATAATTAGGGGTAGTTTTCTCCTAAACGGCAAGGGGTACAAAATCTGAAAGTTCATATTTTATTGGTACAAACTATAGTGAATATAATTTAAAAGTGACGATCGGGTCTGCTCATGCAAAAGCCTGATTTGCTTGTGAGGATAGAAATATTCAGGGGTAGTTTTCTCCTAAACGGCAAGGGGTACAAAATCTGAAAGTTCATATTTTATCGGTGCAAACTATAATGGTTCTAATTTAGAAGTGAAGATCGGGTCTGCTCATGCAAAAGCTAAATTTGCTTCCGAAGCTTAAGCCAATTAGGGGTAGTTTTCTCCTAAACGGCAAGGGGTACAAAATCTGAAAGTTCATATTTTATCGGTGCAAACTATAATGGTTCTAATTCAGAAGTGACGATCGGGTCTGCTCATGCAAAAGCTAAATTTGCTTCCGAAGCTAGAGCTAATTAGGGGTAGTTTTCTCCTAAAAGGCAAAGGGTACAAAATCTGAAAGTTCATATTTTATCGGCACAAACTATAATGATTATAATATAGAAGTGACGATCGGGTCTGCTCATGCAAAAGCCTACTTTGCTTGGGAGGCTAGAGTTAATTAGGGGTAGTTTTCTCCTAAACGGAAAGGGGTACAAAATTTGAAAGTTCATTTTTTATCGGTGCAAACTATAATGGTTCTAATTTAGAAGTGAAGATCGGGTCTGCTCATGCAAAAGCTAAATTTGCTTGGGAGGCTAGAGTTAATTAGGGGTAGTTTTCTCCTAAACGGCAAGGGGTACAAAATCTGCAAGTCCATATTTTATCGGTACAAACTATAATGATTCAAATTTAGAAGCGACGATCCGGTCTGCTCATGCAAAAGCTTACTTTGCTTGAGAGGCTAGAGTTAATTAGGGGTAGTTTTCTCCTAAACGTAAAGGGGTACAAAATCTGAAAGTTCATATTTTATCGGTACAAACTATAATGATTATAATTTAGAAGTGACGATCCGGTCTGCTCATGTAAAGTCCTACTTTGCTGCTGAGGCTAGAGTTAATTAGGGGTAGTTTTCTCCTAAACGGCAAGGGGTACAAAATCTGAAAGTTCATATTTTATCGGTACAAACTATAATGATTATAATAAAGAAGTGACGATCCGGTCTGCTCATGTAAAATCCTACTTTGCTTCTGAGGCATAAGTTAATTAGGGGCAGTTTTCTCCTAAACGGCAAGGGGTACAAAATCTGAATGCTCATATTTTATCGGTACAAACTATAATGATTCTAATTTAGAAGTGACGATCGGGTCTGCTTATGCAAAAGCTTACTTTGCTTGTGAGGCTAGAGTTAATTAGGGGTAGTTTTCTCCTAATCGGCAAGGGGTACAAAATCTGAAAGTTCATTTTTCATCGGTGCAAACTATAATGGTTCTAATTTAGAAATGAAGATCGGGTCTGCTCATGCAAAAGCTAAATTTGCTTGGGAGGCTAGAGTTAATTAGGGGTAGTTTTCTCCTAAACGGCAAGGGGTACAAAATCGGAAAGTTCATATTTTATCGGTACAAATTTTAATGGTTCTAATTTAGAAGTGAAGATCGGGTCTGCTCATGCAAAAGCTAAATTTGCTTGGGAGGCTAGAGTTAATTAGGGGTAGTTTTCTCCTAAACGGCAAGGGGTACAAAATCTGTAAGTGCATATTTTATCGGTTCAGACTATAATGGTTCTAATTAAGAAGTGACGATCGGGTCTGCTCATGCAAAAGCTAAATTTGCTTCCGAAGCTAAAGTTAATTAGGGGTAGTTTTCTCCTAAACGGCAAGGGGTACAAAATCTGAAAGTTCATATTTTATCGGTACAAACTATAATGATTATAGTTTAGAAGTGACGATCCGGTCTGCTCATGTAAAACCCTACTTTGCTTCTGAGGCATAAGTTAATTAGGGGTAGTTTTCTCCTAAACGGCAAGGGGTACAAAATCTGAAAGTTCATATTTTATCGGTACAAACTATAATAGTTTTAATTTGGAAGTGACGATCGGGTCTGCTCATGCAAAAGCCTACTTTGCTTGAAAGGCTAAAATTAATTAGGGGTAGTTTTCTCCTAAACGGCACGTGGTACAAAATTTTTATTGGTGGTACAAATTAGTACAAAATAGGTACTAAATAATGCAAAAGGTCCGAGTCGATTCTGCGCAGGTGGTCTTTCTAGCTTAATATTAAGCTAGCAGCGCCACGGGTTTTGTCGTAACGGCACGTGGTACAAAATTTTTCTTGATGGTACAAATTAGTACAAAATAAGTACTAAATAATGCAGAAGGTCCGAGTCGATTCTGCTCAGGTGGTCTTTCTAGCTTAATATTAAGCTAGCAGCGCCACGGGTTTTGTCGTAACGGCACGTGGTACAAAATTTTTATTGGTGGTACAAATTAGTACAAAATAAGTACTAAATAATGCAAAAGGTCCGAGTCGATTCTGCTCAGGTGGTCTTTCCAGCTTAAGAGAGGTAATTCAAAGATACCCTTATGGGGAATGCAGCGCACCTATTATATAAAAACAACGTATAAATAGCATACGTTGTTTCATTATTAAAGCGACGATTTGTTGACCAAAAAAAGTTTTAATTTTTTTTTACGTTTTGATAATATTTTATCATAATTATATACGTACGTTGTTGACCGTATATTAATAAAAAATTATAAATTTGATATAGTATTTTATCAAATCTACATCATTTTTTTTTTGAGTGAACGGTTCGATATATGGTATCCGCCCCCTGGGGGTGGGAGTGGGTTCGATGGAAAGCTTAGGTAGTGGGGTTTATATATATATATAGGTATCTTAGGCCGGAGGTGTGGGGTTTAGGTTATTTGAAATGAAATATTGTATATAATAAATATAATATTTTATGATATATTATGTTATTTTTCACTCGCTTCTGCGACAGAAAAACAAGTTGGATTTAACAATTGGAGGCGATATTTAGAACCTATTCGGGACGAACAGGCTTATGTTGAGGATAATGTTACGATTCTACATAATCGCAATAAAATACAAAACAACATTGAATTCAACCTCAATTTCCGATACACAATATTTCAAACATAAAATCAAAGTCACATTGTTTTTAAGAAAAAGGGTTAAAACATGAAATAAAATATATCTAAATTAATTTCATCATAATTTCTCTAGTTTTCTCTTTAAAGAATGTCTTTTCCTAGAATATACGAAAAATTAAGCAAAATCATGTATAAGGAATGCATTTTGTTGATTGATAATTAGTTTTATTCAAAACTGCGATGGTATAAAGTTAAATTAAATTAGACTGATAGTGTTATCAGTTTAAGTGGAATGTGATTATGTTAAATTTAAATTAATTTTGAATAAGTGTTTTTAAGTGTTTTTTAAGAGAAATTTTGTGTACATTACTTTAGATGCTGTGGACTGGAAATTTTTCAAATATTGTATCGGCGCATCTGTTGACGACAACACCTACGGTTGAAGGATAGTACAAAAACTCCTGGTGCTCTATATATGCCAGCTCCTTCCCTACATTAATAGTTATTAATTGGAAGTGTACATTAAGCCATTTGTGTCAAATATGTATGTTTCCTAAAAGAGATAATAAAGCCGGCTTGTTTCTCAAATTATCGCTTTGCATGTCTATTTTGAAATAATTTTATATAATCAATAACGAAAAATTTCAAAATGGCTATGGATATCTTGAAAGCATTTTAAATAAATTACAGTATTAAAAATCTGCTGCAGCTAGTAATGTATAAAGCAACATAAAAATATCTACCACATTCAAGACCCATGGATCAATAAAAATCAAATAGTTGGCCTGAACTATATATAAAGGCCTAAGTGGTTGTCGTTATACTTATAAAAAACTTTTGAGATGCCGTTTATTTGTCGAATTTAATATTTAGCATGATTTACTTCAATGCGCTGGCAGAGATATCAAATCTGTGCAAGTTTATCCATTTGTTGCCCATTAATCTTGTATCTTAAAGTGATAGATTTCTGAAGTAGCAGAAATTGCATTTTAATTCTAGAGTGTGATACAAATAAGTGTCATTAAATTTGTGCATTTCAAACAACAACAAACCGGAAAAAGACCATGTTGAATTTCATGTTCTTTCTTTTCATGGTTCACTTTGAACAATAAACAAAGAACTCGCGTCTCCTTGTGCAAACACAATCGTATAAGAAGTGAGTTATTTTATTGCAAAATTTCCTAACGTCAGATATCAATTGTATACTTTTTCACTAATTTGTCGACTAATTTTTACTACAGATATACGTTCCGTTCAATAATTGACAACTTTTTTATGCTAATCCTGGTAAGAATGGTTAATCATTATGCTGACTTACTACAATTTGCCTTCATTACAATTGGCATAAGGGGACTAATGTCGAAAGAGCACTTAATGTCAAAAAAAATGCTTAAGATAATATTAGCAATATGCCAACCCTAATGTAGGTTTAACAATATCGCCTTTGAATCAATCAGTTGCGCCACATTAGAACATGAAAGTAACAGGACTAAAAGAGGTTGAAAGCCATTATTTTTTAGTTTCAACCCATAACACATATAAAAACAGCCAGCCACTAAAGTAGGTTTAGTAAGTTTATTCATTCCTTTAAATATAGTAAGCAAGGTGAAAATTTATTCTCAACATAACTTAAAAGAATTTGTCAAGCAAAATCCTTTTATTTGATCAAAATTAATTCTTTTATTTTACAGCCTGAAGGTTTTTAAAAATTTTAGAATTTAACATATTTTATATAAAATATAATTGAATGACAATTTCAATCACTATGTTCAACAGTTAAAAATTACGATTTAATAAAATACAAAATTCCATTAGCAATACCATATTGCTAATTAATTTCAAAATCTTAGAAAAAATCCTATCGAGTTTTTCACTACTTCATATAATACATTCGTTATCCTTTCGAATATGTGAGATTAAAATTCTAAAAAATTATAAGATTAATCTTTTGAGTTTTATAAATGAAAACACCACTTAATTATTCACCACACAATTTCGTTAAGAACAACTCTCCATATCACATTATACGTTGAATAAAATTACAATACTTTACACACAAAACAAAAATAGAATTATATTTCCAAATTTAATTTTCAAATTGAATTCAACTTTTAAATTCACATAATTTAATTTACATACCGCATATCTCCACGACATTTTTTTTTTGTTTTTTGGTTTATTTTTAACTTTTAGTTTTAAATGTTGAACGGAAAACTATAATCACAGAGTAACAATAATTATAATATATTATATGTATATCAACAAATAACCTTAACAAAAACAAAATTGAATATCAAAAGCTTAAATTGTCAACCGTAAGTTTAGTTTTTATGCGCTGGAAAAACGAAACGTTTGTTAATAAACGAATTTTTTTTTCTTATTCTTCTAGACAATTCACATAATAATGAAAACTTGAAAAAGAAAATGAAAATTATCGAAAAATTATCCTCGCGTTTAAACTTAACAATTCCTCACAATCAACTAAAAAGAAAAACGAATCAATTTTTCCATATAGTCTAAAAAATTTTTTTGATTTTTCTCTTCTCTCTTTTCGCTCTCTTAAAATGTTTAAATAAATAAACAAATAAAAAAAGTCTCAATAATTTTCAATGTAAGCTTTTTTAGTAAGAGGGAAACTCTCTTTTATTTACTTAATAAATTTATTGTTGTTAGAAATCGGGGTGGAAAGAAAATGGGAAAATTCTTAATTTTGTTTCTGTTTCTGTTTCTCTTTGATTGTATGTATTGTAGAACAATCAAAATTAACAATATGAGCAGATCTTTTTTTTATTTAAGTTGTTTGTATTTGTATGTTATTTTTTTATTGACTGTTTGTTTTGGTCATAACCCTTAGCGGTTGAATGAATAAAAATGGCCGGAACGAGAATTGTGTTTGCTTTTAGTTTTCTGTGTGTCGAATTAGGATAAACAATCCATTGTTAACTGTTTTGTATTATTGTTTAAAAGAAGGAACGAAAAAGGTACAAAATAGGTCCGTTTTTTAAAAAAATAATTAAGCGCCGTCGATATTACATTGAATTTCTTTAAATGTTTTATTATAACATTTTGTTTAATTTAACCTTCAATCTAATTAACTTTTATGGTCAAGTTCTATGATACAAACATAGCTGGTTTCTATTTCAATTCAATTAGAGATTTGTAATTTAACAGAACGAAATTACTTTCATTTTCGAAAACTTGGGGGATGTCGTGTTGAAGCCTTTCTCAACAGGGCTTTTTATGAACATTTGTTCATAGCCTGTCCCTTTAATGTAACCAAAATGACATAATAGTGTCAATCAGTTAAAAATATGTGTTTGTTTGTGAAAAACGTGATTTAATAAAGGAATTTGAAAAACTGGAGATATGAAAGATTTGCAAAGTTAACGGACTCTAGAGAGATGAAATTTATTGAATTAGATGATTTAATTTGGTTGATTAATAGATTGAATGGAAGGAAGATTTGAACAGGAGAATTAATAGTTAGAGAAAGAATGAATATGATTAGATTAGAGTGCTTTGAGTACTAGGATAAGAGCTTTGCGTGAGTGGGGCGTGAAGGAATCGGAGCATTGGTGATTTTAATTTGTTGGAAAGAAAAGTTTAATAGATTTAAAAAAAAACTAATGTTTTAAAGAACAGAAGAAAAAGAAAATTGATCATTTTCTGATTGAAGGCTTGACGGAACATGCAGCATAAAATAAAACAGCCAAGGCTGGACTATGACCACATTATGCGTTAAAAACTATTTCGGATATTGCTTAAATTTTAAAACAAATGTAGGGATTCAATACGTACTGCTAATAGTTTGACCCAATAAAATAGGATATAGCATAAGTCACAATAGAATATATCACCATTTAGTCACAGAAATAATAGTATTATTGAAGGTCAAAGACATGCCTTAACATTTCAACAATTTCCAGCCACTTATGCTTTTTCTCGGTTAGGCGGTTGCCCAAGTTGACAGAGCTTGATTATCCATTGGAATTTTGGTCGCGAATAAGCAAATACTAATGCTAATGAACATTAAGTAACGAGTTACTTTTCCCGAGTACGACTTGGTTAAAGCAGATTACGAAAAACTTACATTGCATACTTTTGTATTACTATTAATTCTATGTAAGACATCGCCTGGAAATGTTGATGCTGTAAGCTACATTGGGCCTGTTAAAACTAATAGAACGTCAATGTTATGCCAGTATGCCTGCATTGTCCCTTATACGTTTAAAAAAAAACTCTTTATCAATTCAATGTTATTGTAAACTCCACCCATCTATTAAAGATGTTGACGTTTTAAAGTGTAAACATTGAATGCCTTTCATCACAAATGCTATAAGTTTTTGAACAATGAAAGAAAAACAACAGAAAACAATCAAAATATTTTGACATTTATATTCATCTACTATTCATCTGAACTAATAAAAATGCAAATCAAAAGAATGGTAGCAGTCAAAAACCTTAAAATCTTCGATAGCAGAAGGATTTTTAGTGTAACTTTTGAAATAATAAAAATTCTTGATTGTTGAAAAAATATCAAAGACCACAGCATGTAATCACGATCTACTAGCAGGATGTCAGGATGTATATTATGCAGTCAGTTTCGTAAAATAATACTTTTTTGTTTTAGAACTGCATTGCCTTTCAGTACCAAAAAAGATTATTTTACATCTTTGGGTTCTTCAATGAAAACTCAAAGTAACCTTCTATTTTGATCTTTTGTTCTTATTCAAGACGTTCAGATAGAGATTCGCCATTGAAAATATCTTATTCCGAAGAAATCTAATTCCATCTTTTTGACAACTTCGCAAATTAATGTATCACCCAAGTCGCGATTTCATGTCCCTCCATGCCTGCAACCACAAGATTTCACTTTTCATTGCTGATTCATCGTTCCAATCAACAGCAGTTATTAAGTCTTATTAATTTGTTTGGAAATCACTTTTATCTGTCTAATATGTACTTCTATTTTATTTTAATAGCACAATTTTTCAAAGACGCTGAGTGGGGAGTGTTTGCGGTGATCTATCACTAATTTTTATTTTTGTTTTGAAAATTATTTTTGACATAAACTAATGATGAATTTTAAGGTACGTAATTATGTTATCTTTATTTGATATTTATTGTTTTCTTTGTATGAAGTTGATTTGTAAAACATAATTTTTTATGAAATTATTTTTTAATAACAATTTTTCCGCTATTTAGTGAAGCAGCTAATAAGTTTGTTAAAGTTTTTCTAAAACGATGTTGCTTCCGTTAATATTAAGTGTGAATAACACAAACCAATAGAGAGCTCTTTGTTCAATTTTGATATTTTAATTAAATAATTAAACCTTATATTAATAAAAAAAAAATATCGTTATTACTATTTTCGGTTAATTATGATGTTGCTGACTATATATCGCTAAAATTTCAAATTGACAGCAATAAAACAATTCTTATTATTAACTAAATGTATATTATACATCTATTTATCATTTGGAGTTCATTCCAACCATTCAACAAACCCTATTTCTAAAGTCAAAATAACGTGAATCATAGCAAAAACTTTTAAAGCTAGTTTTCCATCAACAACCACAAGAATGGAAAATTTAAAATTCATATAAAAACCAATGATCTTTAGCGTTTCTTTGAATTATTTATTTTTTTTTTAATAAAATTAATCTTCTTGTTAAGTAAGCAGACTACATAAAGTAAATTTCATAAGTTTTCTCTCTCTTTTGTTTATTTTAAATTATCCTGAATTTTACAAAATTAGTTAAATGATTATAAAATTAAACATTTATTAATTTAATTAAATCTCCAACATTGTCCAATTTTGCATACAAGCTTTCCAAATTAAAGGGATCCATGCTAGAGGCGGAATCTATCAAGTTTTTCGCAAAATCGAATGATAGAACTTTAAGTTATTAAAGCTTAAAATAAATATTTGTTAACGAGAGATAACACACCTTCCACAGTTCCACCCATCCTTCGCATTAAACCAACATATTTTTAGGAAAAAGTTATTGATTTCGCCGGATATAGTTTAAGTTTAACTATTCTCTTACCATTTTCTTGGATTCTCATAAAAATCAAATCTCATATTTTTTGTTATTTTCTAATATATAATACAACATTTCTTAAGGAAATTCAATTAGCCGACGATTCATGATTCATGCAAAAATTAAAAAACCATAAATTTTAAATTAAAAATTTTTTTATAGATCAATAAAAAAACATTTTATAAATTAATTAAAAAATCAATATAATTAAAAAGTTTAATTGGTAAAATGTTCAAATAGTTGAGTTTTTGCAAATTATCTTATTTAATTTGAAACTTGAAGGTTAAATGAATTGGCGTAAAAAATCAATGATAATAATTAAGATTGATAGGTTTTCGTGTAAAAAATATCATCTGAATTGTTTGTTTTTTTTTTATTATTTACCTGATCGACATAAATATTCAAGGATTTACACTTATAAACTTCCGTTAACAGGTTGACTTGAACTAAAAATTTTTGTTTTTTTGTTCAAATTGTTTGTTGTAAAACAAACCTTCATGGCTTGATTCAACGAAGAGGAGTAGATCAACAATTCTAACAAAAAAAATCCAAGCCATTTATCAGCAAGTTTCTTAACTTATCAGACAACGTTATGGAAAGTCCATTAACATTTTTAAGTTATTAGTCGTACATTGGAGTGTATACAAGGTTAATCAAGTTTCATAAGCACTTTTTATAGAGAAATGTATTGTTATTATAACGTAATGTGATTCTTGGAATAAATAAAAGAACCCATAAGGGAATAAAATATGATATACAAAAGGAAAACAAAAAGAAAAACCAATTTCCACTTCGAAGTGAAAATTTTCTTTTTATGTTAATTTCATTTTGTTTTCTTTATTTTATTTTTGTTTGTATTTTTTTTACTATGATTGATGAGGAACATCAACTACAAAGAAAATTATAATTTGAAAATATTACGAGTACAGTATCATAACTAAGTGAATAAAAACAGTTTATAGTAGTTGTTTCTGTAGTAGTGAACTGTATTTATTTTGTATTTTTGAAATTAAAGATAAGAAAACTAATTTCTTAATTTTATTTAAAAAACATTTTACATCGAACTAAAACATTGTTAAAAATTATTATGAGTGTACATATTTCAAAAGAAAAAAATTCTTACAAACTAAGAATAAATAATTTCAACGGCAGTGACAAACCGGAAGTTTGGATGCAGAACTGTTGTGAACCATACTAAATGTTTATGTACCAAGTTTCATCCAATTCCATCATCAGGTTCAGATGATATTGAGCTTTCAAAAAACAGGTGCTCGGGAGACTTCCACCGGTTCACTAACACTCAAAAACTAATCAGTTCCTTGCCATACATATTTGCATGTTTTTCCAAAGTGTCATCAAAATTCATTCATGAACGAATGTTGTATGCTCCCAACAAACATTAAAAAATGGTGACACAATAAATAGGTGTTCAGGGGGCGCCCCACCACTTATTCCTATATTGTCCAAAAACTAATCAGTTCTTTGTCATTTAAGTTTCCATCTTTTTTCACAGTGTCATTAAAATTGATTAATGAATGAAGTCTGTATGCCCCCAGCAAACTTTAAAAACAAAGTGTGAAAAGTAAGCTGTTGTATGGTAGACCCCCCGTCACTTTTATCAATGTGTTCCAAAATATGATAATTATGTTCTTACGCTAATTGAAACCTGTTTCATAAGTTTCATCATAATCACTTTATTATTGTGTGCTGTAGTGTGCATAAAGTGAACTGAACAAAATTTAAAAAAATAACAAAAAAAAATTTTTACCGGAAGTGAAAAACCAGCAGTTGGGATGTAGAACTTTGAGCTATACTAAATGCTTATGCACCAAGTTTCATCCAATTCGATTATCAGGTACGGATGTTATTGAGCTTTAAAAAAACAGGTGCTCGGGGACCCCCCACTAATCTGTTCACTATCGCTCAAAAACCGCTATGTTCACTATCGCTATCCTCCTTGTCATACATATTCCATCTTTTTCCAAAGTGTCATCAAAATTCATTCACGAACGAATGTTGTATGCTCCCAACAAACATAAAAGCATGGTGGACCAAACCAACTGTTCCATGGTGGCCCCCCTACTCTTTATCCAATGTACTCCAAAAGCTGAAAAAATCTTTCGTATGTTACTTGAAAGCTTTTACCAACGTTTCATGATAATCGATCGGTAATTGTAGGCTACAGTAAGGATAAACACCTGAAAAAAACCGGAAATGACAAACCGGCAGTTGGTATGCAGAAATATTGGAAACAGTATTAACACCTTCTATACCAACTTTCCATCAGATCATAAGCTGGAATTAGAAGTTATTGAAGATTTAAACTAGGCGGTGTTCGAGAGACCCCCGCTATTTTGTCAAAATTTGAAATTAACCAGATCTTCCATTTTCAAGTAAACCTGGATCATTTGCCAAAGTTTCATCAAGACCATATGCAGGCATGTCACCCACGACTTAAACCACTACACACAGACGTACGCCAAAATTTGTATTGGCTATTTAGATAGAGGATGGTCCAAAACCAATGATCATCAATGTTCATGCACCTACTGAAGATAAAGCAGATGATATTAAAGACCTGTTCTTCCTAGAACTCGAAGAAGTCATCAAAAACATCCCGCGGCACGATATAAAAATCGTGGTAGGTGACTTTAATGCTCAAATCGGTAGGATTGCAGAACTTAAAACACATATCGGCCCTAACAGCTTGCATCATACCAGCAACAATAACGGTTTTCACGTAGCCGAGCTGGCTATGATGTACGATTTAGTAATTTCCAGCACTTTCTTCCCTCACAAGAGAATTCACAAGGCAACTTGGATATCAAATGACGGAAGAACGGAAAATCGAATCGATCACGTCATGATCTCTAAGAGACACTCTACAAGCATAACTGACGTTCGATCATACAGAGGTGCTGATATGGACACCAATCATATGCTTGTCATGTTTAAGTACAAGCGCAAATTATCATCGACATTTAACAGACAAGCAAAAAAGACCGTGCGCTGGAATGTCGAAGCATTTAAACATCCGGAAACGCTGAATAGATATCAGGAAATAATAACACAAAACATAGAAGAGCATGACATCTCTTCTGAGATGCCATTAAACATACAAGAAGAATGGCAAACGCTTCAATCAACCATTATAGCCGCAGCACAAACTACAATCGGAAAACGACCACCGAAATCACACAACGAATTCGAATTTTTCTTCATTTTTTCAAACAACTTCCATTAACAAAAAATTTTAAAATCAATTAAATTTTAACTTTTTTTTTTAAATATAGCTCTAACCTTACTTTAAAATATATCAAATTTACAAAGAGGCGTTAATTCGTGTTCTTGAGATATACAATATTTAAAAATTTTTAGCCCGATTAAAATTCTAATTGTTTATTATTTTCTCGAACTTCAGTGGTTAAAATTTTTTGATGATATAAATTGTTCGAAAAAATAATGAACAATTAGTATTTTAATCGGACTAAAAATCTTTAAAATTAAATATCTCAAGATCAAAAATTAACGCCTCTGAGTTAATTTAATATATTTTAGAGTAAGGATAGAACTATTTTCAGAAAAAAAATTAATTAAATTCCAATTGATCTTCGACCCTAGCGCCATCTTTAAAAAAGTTTTTTCAATATTTTTATTTAAAAATTAATTATAAAAACAATTAATTAATTTTTTTCAAAGGACTAATTAATCATCTATCAAACAAAAAAAGTTTGATGAAATCGGTATAGCCGTTCTTGAGCAATTTAATTTCAAAGTTACATCGAATTTTCATTTTTCATGCATGCATGCTATGCTCAAACTATGCACTTTAAAAAAATTTTAAGATAAGTAGTATCTTTTATTTTGTCCATATACTTATATGCCAAGTTTCAGGAAAATCAAAAATGGTCAAGTTTTCACAATTCTGTCTAGAACGCGTTTTTCATCCATAGCTATTCTTGAGCAATTTAATTTCAAAGTTACCGCGGATTGACAAAATTTTTATTTCTTCATGCATGTTGGGGTGCCTTCTATGCTTAAGTATTTAAAAAAATTCTAAAATAACTTGTATATTTTTATTTTGTCTATATTAGAGTTTCTGCTCGAGAAATCCGGTCTCGAGATTCTCGAGAAAAAATTGTAATTTTGAACTTTCAAATTTTCGAGAAATGATATTTCCACATTTTCGAGATTCCCATTTCTAGAGAAAAATTGTCAAGAATCTCGAGATTTAACAAACCACCATAAATCATTCAATATTATTATTTTGAGTATTTTTTTTACTAAACAAAAGTTGTTAATGTCAATCTGCATCACTTTCTGATTGTTAAATCTAGATGTCGATGCAAACAGTAATACCTAATACGAATTTAGGATAATATTGTTATTTGTTATAAACGTATTAGGAAAAACCTATTTTTATTTATATTTCTGAATGCGCTGCTTCACAATATAAAAATAAAAAGAATTTTTCTACGATCCTGCATCATTTGAATGACTACAAAATAGCATGTGACTGGCATTTTCATGCAACATCGCACGGTAAAGGAACTTGTGATGGAATTGGAAGAACAGTAAAAAGAAAAGCAGCTAGAGCGAGTCTTAAGAAAGAATACGACAAAGTTATATCAACACCTCTGGAGTTATATAACTGGGCAGCAGCTCCAGGCAATTTTCAAGATAACATGCATTTTTTCTATGTAACGGAGGCAGGTTACATTGCAAAACGAAATCAACTAGCTGATAGATACGCCAATTTAAAAACAATTCCTGGAACACGAGGATATCACTCATACATCCCTACAAAATGGATCAATCTTAGCTAGACGTTCTAACTCTACGGAATTTAGTAATGTAAAATTAAATATATGATAAAAAATGTGAAAAATATTTATTTTGAGTTAAAATTAAAAATTTATTATAAAAACATAGATGTAAATCCAAAAAACTTAATTTTTTAACTCCACTTTTTTTTATGATGAAAAATTTTAAGGCGTGTTGCAATAAAATTAATAAAAAAAAAACAAAAAATTTTCTCCTCCTGAATTTTTTATATAATGTTAGTAACATATGTACCTTTCACATATTAAAAAATCAAAAATTTAAAAAATATGCATTTCTAGAAAATCGAATTTGAATTTTTTGCCGTTATTTTTCGAAAAGAAAATGTTCAAGGTCATATAATGTGAGTTATTATTTTGATTATCTCTGTTCAATACCTACATTTTACGCTATATAACATTAAAATCAGTTCAGTAGTTTTAACTGTAGAGCCATTTCAATACACCAGGGTCGAGCAATTTCTTGATTTTCCAACACCCTGTATCTTAAGACAGGGTTTAAAAAAAAAAAACTAAAAACGCCGAACATTTTTTAATATTGATGTCAACGAATTCCAATACCTATATATACAAAATTAAAACCTCATTTCCAAAATTGCATGTTTTTGCTGATTTCGCGTGTTTTTCACCAATAATGATTCCGATTCAGTTCTACAACAAAATGAATTCTTAGCTGACAATTTAGTATTGAATCAAAATATGAAAATACGAGAAACGATTTCAAAAATTAGGGTAATTGTAAAATTAATTAAAAGCTCGCCAGTGCGCAGTGCTATTTTACAAAATTATATGAAAAAATTAAATGGAGAGAAAAACGAGTTGCCATTACTCCTGGATCGCAAAACTAAACGGAATTCTATTGAAACCATGATTTAACGGTTTTTGCCAATCAAACCAGCAGTTTAAAAAATTTTAAATCTTCTAAATTTAAATCATTTTTGAATACTAAATGAGATGATGTAGTTGCTTTTAATATTTTGAGTGCCATTCAACCAGCCACAAAATCAATAAAAGCTTTCAACCGTTAGGCTGCCTCATTATTATCTGCAGAGGGAATCCTAAAATTTCTATTCAAATCTCTTCGGAAAAACAATTCAGAAATAAGCTTAAATTTTTTTTTTTGAAATACAATCTCAAATTTTTAAAGAGATAACTCAATAAATTCGTTATTGAAATTTCTTCACAATCCAAAGTCAGTTAGTCAACCCAAGGAAAACGATTTTTTTCTATTTGCTCTAAAAGTGAAATTATAAAAACTGCAAAAAAATTCCTTTGAAGATTATTTAAAGGTCCAGAAATTAATTCTTCTAATTACAATGAAAGCATTACATATATCGATGAATGATATCATCGAAAGTGAAGAGCTTATACAGCCATCGGACTCAGAATTAGAGGAAAAGGGTGCGTTGAATAAAATTTAGAAGTATGTGAGAGTTGGAGAGTGAAGTCAACAATAAATGTCAACTACCGCTCACTATCCAAGGAAATGAATATATTTGAAGCTACTGGTAAGATCACTTTCAATTCAGAACTTCTAAGAAACACCCTAATTTTGATAAAACCTACATATTGAAAACGAGAGAGATTTTTCTGTATCTGGAAACTTTGACAGTAAACGGAGAGTTGTTACTTTTCTTGTTAAAATTAATTTTTAATAATTCTCGAGAATCTCGAGAAATTCAAATAATTATTCCCAATTTCTCGAGAAACACAATCGCTAATAAACTCGGGATTCTCGAATCTCGAGATTCATAAAAGGTCGAGAAATCAGAAACTTTAGTCCATACTGCTTATATTATATGCCAGGTTATAGGAAAATCAAAAATGGTCAAGTTTTCACACTTCGGTCTAGAACACGTTTTTCTTCAATAATGCGATCGCAACTTTCAAGATATAACTCACAAATCTCTAAACTGCTTAAACTTTACAATTTTTTGGCGCAACAAAACGTAATATTTTTTGGAAAAACTAGCAATTATTGTAAAAATATTGTAAAAATAAACAAATTTATTTGGAATAAGCACAAATTGATTGTAATTGTCAAGATATCTTGATTTTTGTAAAAATTGAAGTTTTCTAAAACGATTGGTTTGTTAACAAAATAATTGAAAAATCGAGTGATTTTTTGAGTGAAGCTCTCATCAGCAAATATTCCGAAATCCGTGCCGGGAGTTTGTGTTGATGAACGAGAAGAAACATTAAAATATAGTCACTGTTTGCATTTTTAGCTTATAAAAAATAAAAAGCAAACTGTCAAAAAGTAAGAATTTTAATATTTATCACTATAAATACACTGAATAAAACATGTTCTATTTCCAATCGCAATGCAGTTGTTCAACCGTGCAGGGCAGATATGGCGAATCGAACTCCAAAATTGATTCAGCAGCTGTAAAGTTATAGAATGATGTAGTTGAGGCAACCTTACATAATGGTTGTGTGAAAATTAAATATAGTTCAATTAATTTCAAATACTTTTAAAATGAAAAATTCATGATATAAGGCAAAACAAAATTTTTGAAAATTATGATTAATGTTATTTAACTAAGCTGTTATATTGGATGTAATACTTTATATTTTAAATAAAACTCATTCTGTTGTCAGAAAAATGTTAACGTGTTTTGTTTCAATCACGGTGAAATTGTTATTAATACAGGTGAAAGACATTTGAGACCAGCTCTCAGAACAGATACGGTCCTACATGAAATATTATTGGCAAAAAAATTAATTCGTAAATAAAAGACAATTTGATAACCAATTTTCTTACACAATATGTTTTCCCAAGGCATTCCAAAAAAACAACCGTAATTTTCAGAAAAATGACGGGCATGACATAAAAATGTAACAATTTTCTCAATACAATATAATACTATAACTATTTGCATATTTTACAGAAATTTGATAGAATAACTGAAATCTAAAGTGAACTGTCAATCTTGTTAAAATAGCATGGCGGGTAAGACATTACTTGCTGATTTCAGATTAGCACAATTTTTAAAATGGTCAGATAAGCTTTATTTTATAAGACTTTATTTAAAAACAGTCGAAACAAACAGTTATTAATGCATTGATGATAAAGCATCATCTTAAAACTATTTTCAGTTACTATAATGTTATCATCAGTTACTTCGGTCTGAAAGACCTAAGTATTACATTCATGAGCTCAAAGTGAAATTCTTACCCCAACTTTTTTTGGCATTTCTCGACGTTTTAGGACCTCCTGATTCTAAAAAAGCAAAAAAAAAAATGTATGTCTGTCTGCCGGCCGGCCGTCACAACCGACGAAATCTAGAAAACCGCTGGACGGATTTGAAACATTTTTTTTTCTAAAAATAGGTTTACTTAATAGGAAGAGCCGAAAGGACGATCGAAAAGGTGTCAAAACAAGGAAATTTGCATATTTTTTGCTTAAAAAACGTTCATTTTAAGCGATTACGAGTAGGAACATTGAATTTGGAGAAATCTTGATGGTCGGGATTGGTAAGTGAGACCAAAATCTAGATTATTGCATTATAAGTTTGTCAAAAAAATGTTGTCAAGGTGTCAAAAGAAAGATTTTTATTTATTTTTTTACCTAATTTTTTGGAAAAAAAAAATTAATTGTTTGTTTGAAATGAAGTTTTATTATTATTATTGAGAATTATGGCATTATAAGTTTGTCAAAAAAATGTTGTCAAGTGTGTCAAAAGAAAGATTTTTATTTATTTTTTTACCCAATTTTTTGGAAGAAAATAAAATTGTTTGTTTGAAATGAAATTTTATTATTATTATTGAGAATTATGGCATTATAAGTTTGTCAAAAAATGTTGTCAAGTGTGTCAAAAGAAAGGTTTTTATTTATTTTTTACCCAATTTTTTTACAAAAAAATAAAATTAATAGTTTCCCAGCTAGCACAGATTTCGATTTGTAACATAAATATGTTACAATTCGGTTGTAATACAGTTTTATAAAACAAATTTAGTCACATATGGGTTATTATATTATATTACAGTTTCGACTTAGCGATTGGCAACAAATCATTCGGCTCAGTTACAATACTGTTTTAATTTTGTTACAGAAAAATACACTTGTTGTTAAAATGTTCCATGAAAGTTACACAAAAAAAAGTTATGTTTAAGTTAAATTAACGTCAATAAAACATTTCGTTTTGTAGCACGTCTTAAAAATGTTATTTTGTTGTAGTTGCCACAAATCCAGTAAAGAGCTAGCTACATTGATGTGACTAACAAATTTTCCTCAAGTTACTGTTACAAGGACGCTGCAATAAGGTTGTTATACAGTTGCAATGACAGAAGAAGAAAACGGGTCGAGCGCAATAATTTTAGACAGCCAATTAGTTACAAGAACGCTGCAATGAGGTTTTTATTCAGTTTCAAAAACTATGGAAGAAATCTGTCTTGATGTTCTATGTTCGCCATATTTTTCGTTGTTTTATGTATTTCCTACACCATGCGGTTTTATTTGAGAAAATTCGAATGTGATTTTCTATAGCATTATTTATTTCCTATAACAATTTATGGTGCAACATGACACTAGGAGCATTGAAAACTGTATTTAGATATATAGATGTGAATTTTATGGTGATAATGAAAATTCGAAAATTTTCTAATTTTCTACTTTTTTCCATTTTCTACTTTTTTTTCATTTTTTGGGGGGCGCGTTAATTTTCCAGGGGTAAAACATCCACACTCATCGACAAAATGGTATCCGTTATAAAATTTTGATCTAAAAATCATGAAATTTTTCAATTTCAAAGTACATATTGAGTAGTGTCTGATTTTTAAAACTTATAAATTATTTCAATAAAAATCATGTAAAGGAAAACTTATTAAAAACTTATTAAAAATATTTTTAAAACATTACAATATGCAACTGAAATAAAAAAAAATTCGTTGTTACGTCTTGTTGCGTGCAACTTCCGTTTGTTATATCAACACATTTTAAACATAGCTATAACCCATTTGTCGCCTTATTGCGACCAAATTTATTACAAAATATACCGTAAATTCTGCTTTTTCTGTCGCAATAGAGCTACAGTTGTGTTACATATCTAATCTTGCGACTATTTTATTTGTTACATTAGCTCTATTGCTACAAATTTGTGCTAGCTGGGTTGTGACATGATATTTTATTATTGTTATAGAGAATTATGGCATTATAAGTTTGTCAAAAAATAATGTCAGGTGTGTCAAAAAATGATTTCATTTATTTTTTTAGCCAATTTTTTGGAAAAAAAATGTAGCTGTTTTTATGACGTAAATGTAATTTAAAATGAAATTGGACATGGAAATTTTTGAATTTGTTATAGTTTTGGAAATATTTTTGGAATTTTGAAAAAGTTTGTATTTTTGATTTTGTAATAATTTTTGCAATATTTTTAGAATTTCGGCAAAAGTTTTAATTTTTGATTTTGTAAGAATTTTTGGAATATTTTTAGAATTTTGGAAAATTTTTAATTTTTGATATTATTATAATTTTTGGAATTTTGAAAAAATTTTCAATTTTTGATTTTGTAATAATTTTTGCAATATTTTTAGAATTTTGGAAAAAGTTTGAATTTTTAAGAATTTTTGAAATATTATTGGGATTTAGAAAAAATTTAAATATATGATATTATTCTAATTTTTGGAATATTTTTGGAATTATGAAAAAGTTTGGTTTTATTTAATTTAACAATTTAACAAGAGTTTAGAAACAATTATCCCAGAGGAAGGACTCTTAGAGTTTGAAAATATTAGGATATTTAAATAAAAAATTTTGAAGTGCATAAGACGAATTGTTTTAATATATTATTATAATTTAACAATATTTTTGGAATTTTGATTATAATTTTCCGGCAACGTATTGATGTTTCGTGTTAGTTTTGTAATTAATTTTTAAACAGAGATAAAAAATACTAGTACTTTAACAAAGAGTTATGTTTGATATACATCGCTGCCCAAAACTAAAAACCATGTCCTCATAAAAGTTTTTTGCCGAAAACTATATCAAAATCCTTAACCCAGACCGAAGTCTTGATATCTCAGAGCTGTGAGATTTCAGCCCCTCCATATTTTTTCGTTAAATTTACAATTCTGTGTATTCTATTTTAAATATGTTTTTAGATTTTGAAAATTTAAATTTTAACTTAACCACGAAAATATTATCTTAAATGGTAATTGACTATATTTCAAATAGAAAACTCATGAATTTTCATAAGTTATATTGAAATTTATAACCACAATAAATCTGTATTTTTGTTTATTTTATTGCATAATTTGGTTTAATTTTCTTGAAATCAACATAAAAGAAAATATAAAAGGATAACGAACGGATAAAATTATCCCAATTTGCTTTGCAAGGAAATTACTTATTCATTTTCTACTTGTTATCACTATTAATGGTCCAAAATAAATGGTAATTACATAAAAATATTATTGTTAGTTGTAGAGAAATTTTTCCAGAATTTTACTTAATGTTCAAATGAAATTATAATTAATTGTGGTTTTTAAATCACAGATCACTTTAGGGTACCTTGATTCGCAACTCTCCTACTACACCAATATTATCTTGATAACTTCACACCAGCGAGACAAACCGAAGCCTCAAATATTGGGAACGGCTTAAATCGAGCGTCTGTCTTAGATAAATTCTCTCAAATAAAACTCACATTCGAATATACTTGAGGTCGATCAAATACTTGTGTTCTGTGTAGGGCTGGGCGATATTTAAAAAATAATCAAAAATATCGATATCAAAAAAATATCGATAAAACCGATATATCGATATTATCGATATATCGATTTACTGATATATCGATAATATCGATAAATCGATACATCGATATTTCGATATTGTATATCATATATTATCATGCCAATATCGTTATTCGATAGATCGATAACTACCGATATAAATATCGATATAGTAAATAATAAACAATTAAATAAATATTTATAAATTTTGTGCATTTGTTTCAAAAACTAGTGCGAATGCGTTTTCCAAACGCTAGAGATTGCAGCTCTTGTTTGGAAAACGCATTCGCACTAGTAATAAAATCTACTATTATGCACGCGAAAAATATTACATCGAAGATGGTGCACTTTAGTTTATATTTAAATATCTTAAATTTGTTTATAAAATTGTGGAATAAAGTATACAATCAACAATTAAATAAATATTTAATAAATTATGTGTATTTGCTACATAAACTAGTGTGTATTAGCAGCGCGCACTGCCCAAACTACACTTTTGTTTGGAAAACGCGTTCGCACTAGTAATTCAATCTACTATTGTTAATTGTATTATGTTCTTTTCTTTTTTCGTATTTTTGTTAATTTTTAATAACTATTTTAATCGAAGCAAACAGAGTACCATGTAATAATAATATTGGAATAAAGGAGGGCATTATGTACGGCAAAATGGTTTAAATAAAGTGTATATAGCAAAAATATCGATACCAAAAAATATTTATAAACCCAATACCTATATCGGTATATCGATATATCAATATATCGATATATTGATATATCGAAATATCAATATATCGATATATCAACATTATCGATAATATCGAAAACATTGATATATCGATAATATCGATATATCGATAATATCAATATATCGATAATTTCGATAATTACGATATTATTGATATATCGATATTATCGATGTTATCGATATATCGATTTGTATCGATATATCGATTTTTTTCCCGGCACTAGTTCTGTGAATAGTGGCAAACGGTTGAATTGAAACAACCATTATATTTATAATGCAAAAGCTAAGTTCTTCAAAAAGATAAACTCCCAAATATTTACCAGACCGGAGAGCTTGGTATTGTTAAATGTATATCGATTCAATAAAATTTAGATATGAAAAAACCAAATTGGAAGCAAAATCCAAATCATATTGGAAAAAACAGTTCACAATAGTATATTGTGCAACAAGTGAGAAAAGTACTTTCCCCACATGTTTCACACTATACTTTTTCTACAACTGTACAAAATCAAAGAATACAATTCATGTAACTTAATATTTATTTTGAAAGTTATATTTTCAAAAGTATTTTCAAAATTGTCATTATTGTCACTATCCATGTCGTATTAATGTAATATTCAATAGAAATTGCTCTTATGTGACTTCAAATGAAAACCACGTTAAAAATTCTAATACTAATTACGTATAATCTGACAGTTTTGACAACTAATTTAAAGCTGAGCAGCAGCCAACTAAGTTTTTGTTGATTCTCCGCATACTTAAATGTATATGTGTGGGAAAAGTGCTGTGAGAAATAATATTTCTCACAGTATTAGCAATACGTGATTTTGAGATTAAGTAAGCTGTGAGAAATACGCTATTTTTCATAGCAGGTGTAGAAAAAAATATTTATTATTAACAAAATGTTGTGAAATTCAAAGAAAGACTGATAGAAAAAGTTCTAATTACAAACTCAATAAAAACTTGATGGGAGAAATTCAAAATTATATAAAACAAAAATATGAAAATTAAAATACCTGTTACTGTACTGAATTCTTAACATTCTCCTACATTTGATTTTATTATTACAAATTAAATAGAAAACTAATAATATTTTCCTAATCCGGTTTAATAATTACTCTTCCACTTCTTGTGCGACGTGCATCTCCTGCTTCTTGGCCGTTATCCGGTAGTACCTCCATCGGGATCAATCTTTGAATTAGCCTAATAAATTCTCCATTGATTTTACTTTCGCCACCCTAGTGAATCCACCTTTTCCAGGTATAAGTTCAATAATCCTACCAATTGGCCAATTCTTTCTTTTTTTATTATCTGCTCCAATTAAAACCACATCACCCGCGCGTTAAATTACTCCGCTTTTCTTTTTTTTTATGTCTTTAAATTAATTGTCCCAAATATTCTTTCCGGAATCTTTGCCTTAACTCATTTTTGATTTTTTCTCGATATTGGTACCTCTTTTCAAACTCGTATTTTTCCACGTGATCTAAATCAATTACTGATGAATTATATACATCTCTTAAAAACATAGATGGTGTGATAGAAGTTAATTCATCCTCATTTTCCGAAACATAAGATAGTGGTCGATGATTTATAGTAGATTCAATATCACATAAAATTGTATTTATTTCTTCAAAATCTAATGATGATTTACCCAAAATACGAATTAATAAGCTTTTTGTTGTTCTAATTATTCGCTCCCACCATCCACCCCACCATGCTGCAGTTGGAGGATTAAATTTCCATACTATGTTATCACAAGTTGTTCTCTTCTATTTTCTTCCAATCAAGTCTTTTAAAACAATTATTTAAACCAATAAAATTCATACCATTATCTGTGTAGATAATGCTAGGTCTACCTCTTCTTGCAATAAAACGACGAAGCGACATGAGGAAAACGTCTGTCATCTGTGCTCAGTGAAGAAACCAGTTCCAAATGCACATCACGATATACTGCACATGTAAACAAGTCCATCCAGCATTTTTTATTTTTTCTTGTAAACAATGGACCAGCAAGCTCAATTCCAAATATTTCAAATATTTTAGCATCAGCTATGCGATCTTTTGGTAAAGGAGGAGGTGGAAACATTTTCGCTTTACCATCTAATCTCTTACAAATTACACAATTTCTGATAACATTTCAGGAATTTTAGATAGTAAAAAACTCAACCCACCATCGCCATTTCTTTCGTGATAGTATCGTATAATCAAATTCACAACGTAATGATCGTTAGATAATAACGCAGGAAATTTGAAAAAATAAGAATGATTTGCCTTCGTTTTAAGTCTCACAGTTCTATCTTCATCTTCAAAAGTTTTAAAATTCAAATTAATCTTTTCTTGTATTTTAGGAAAACTTTCCTCGTGTACCAATTTAATCAACATATTCTCTACAATCTTATATTCGGCAACTGTTAAATTACCTTTAATTTTTTGTTAATTCTTCTGACTGTATAATTAGAAAATTTATAATAAAAAGATTTTTCGTAATGTAATTTTATCAACTTACAAACGTTTTCCTTTTTTCACAATTAACTAATTCCAAATCAGGTTCTGCTTCACTGTTTCAGGATTCTGTTTAGGATTCAGATGTCCAGGAATGTGTCTTCATTCATCATTTGAAGAACACTTATTGATTTCTTTATCTCGATTTCCAACAAAAGTTCCTTACTGATCATTCTTTTTTATTCAAGAAATCGCTGTTGATGAATCAGTCCAAAAATATGTATTTACTGTATTTTATTTCAACGAAGTTACTGTTTCCGTTGTTAATCTCACTCTCACACCAATTCGACAAGCCAATAATTCCAGTCTAGGAATAGTTATTTTCTTAATGGGCGTTATACTCGATATCGTAGTCAACAATTGTATTCTTACTTTACCGTTCAATTCACTCCTTAGGTACACCACACTTGCATAAGCATTCTGACTTGCATCACAAAAAATATACAAAGAGAAAGCACATTTTGTTCCGATAGCTATTCTACGAGGAATTGAAATGTTTTTTTAAATTTCTAAACTGTTCAACCATTTGTTAAATTTTGATTGGTATTCATCTGGGAGCTCATCATCCCAGTCATATTTTCCATTCCACATTTTTTGAAGCAACAACTTAGGTATTAATAATATTGGTGATAGAAACCCGATTGGATCGGAAATTTTATGCGTCACACTCAATATATTCCGTTAACAATCATTCTTATTTCACGTTTTTCAAATTTTACTCTTAATGTATCTTCTTTTCTATACCATAATAAACCCGAAACGGAAGATTCATAATTTTCACTTATATTTGATTCAAGTCCATATTCTCATAATCTCAATTCCATTTTAGCTTGACCCATTATTTCTGTACTTATTTGTTTAAAGTGCGCAAATTATTCTATGTTTTCTACAAGTGACACAATTATCTATGTAAAAAGATTTTAATAGCTTATAGGCAACATTTTCATATTTTCCATCAACTTGAGATAAATGCTTTTCTATAGCAGCAGCTAGAAGAAAGGGAGAACATGTGACTCCAAACACTACTCGTTTATGTTGATACACTTCAATATCTATTAACTCTTTATTTTTAAACCTTTATATTTATTTCTATTTGTAGAAAGGCTCTTTTTATGTCTGATGTTGTCATTCTAAATTTTAATAATAACGATGGTATTAACTCAATAAGATGCGGCCTGTATGAAGACAGTTATTTAAAGATGGGCAATTATTAACTCTGCATGACGCATCAAAAACGGGACGTATCTTTGTAGTTTCATTGTATGAAGACAGTTATTTAAAGATGGGCAATTATTAACTCTGCATGACGCATCAAAAACGGGACGTATCTTTGTAGTTTCATTATCCAATTTTACGACTGCTCTATGAGGCAATAAATGACATTGACTAATTTCATCTTCAACTCCAATTTTTTCTGTTACGTCCTCGGATAACCATTCATTAAAAACTTGCCCATATTTCTCATATATATCTTGGTCAATTAATTTTTTAACTGTAATTTTTTAGCTATAAAACGATTACTAGAAAACTCATGCTGCTCTTCAATCCATGGTAATGACACACAATATCTTCCTTCTTTATTTCTAGTAACAGTTTCAAGGAAGTGTTTTTTGACTATTTCTTCTTTCTCAATTTTATTCTTGGTTTCAATAGGATCACTAATACCTATTGCCTCTAACTGCCATAAATCAGAAATTGACATGTTGTTTAGTAAATTAACAGTTACTAACATAGAAATAGGCTGACGATTATCATCTACGTTATTAACCCCTGCTAAATTCCAACCAAATATGGTACCGATAGCTGTTAATCCAGAACTCAGTTGTTTTATTTCTGTAGTCAATAATTTTCCATAAAATCCGAACTAAACAACAGTTCAATCTGATTTACATCGTTTCCAACATCGTTTGCAATAATCTTATTTTGCTTCATTTCATTTAATATTGCTAAATTATTCAATCGTGATATTAGCCTACAAATCTTTTTTTCATTTAAACAATTAATTTTTAACTTACTAACGTTTCTTAAATCTTCTACGATAATATCATACCCAAAATGCATTTCCGAATTTGTTACATGACCACCAAATAAGCACTTAGGTATCTTATGTTGGGATTTAGGAATTAATTGTAATTGTTTGGCTGTTTTTTCCAAAATATACGATCTTTGTGATCCAGAATCAATTAAAGCTCGAACCGTTTTACTTGCGTTTTGTCCAACTATGTTAACCACTAATGTTTGAAATAGCACGTCCTGCGTGCATAAACTACTTGCAGCATTTATATTTTAACCAGTATTTCAACCGATCAATCTCATTACCCATGCTTTTTGATTGCTCAGCACCATTTTGACATCCAAAAGTTAGTTTTGAACACACAACCGTTTATTTCCACATATCATGGATTTAATAAATGATGTACACTTATTCGATTGATGTCCCCTTTTTAAGCATTTGAAACAGCTTTTACTACTCTGTACTTTATATATCCTTTCTTCGTAACTCATATTCTGTGCTTTGACACAATCTCGGCTCTCATGTTGTTTCTGATAAAAATGCAAACTGCGCTATCAGTAGTAAAACTAGTTTTCGCTAAAACCACCCTCTCCTCGGCTCTTACTTCATGATTTAAAAACAACATTAAATTATCAATATAGGTATTACCATCTTGCCTCTCTACAGAATTGCAGGACAAATGACTTCTTTGCCATGCACGTAATATTTCATCGGGTAAACTAGACTCAACTAAAGGATACAACCACGAAGAATTTTATTTCAATTTAATACCCATTGGTTCTAATGATCGAAGATGTGTTTCTAGCTTATCGTACATTTCCGATATTTTAATATTGTTTCTCTTATTTGCATTATTTATTATCATCTTTAGCAGCTCGCGCACATAGACTTCAACTAGTAACTCTTTATTGCCAAATCTTTTTACTAGTGCATCGATAGCCTTTTGATAATTTTTTGCAGTTTGTGGAAAACTTTCCACGACATCCCTAGCTCTCGTGTGTGGAACAATAGATTGAATCAAATAATGAAATTTATTTTCTGAAATTGGGGCCAGAAACTTAACCACTCCGTCGATTCACCATTAAATTTTTTCAGTTCAATTTTAGGAAGGCGATAGTTTTTTCCTTTGCCAATAGTCAGATCTAACACATTAGAAGGATTGCCTCTACGGCTCACAGTATTCTCAGCGTTCCTCATTATATCTTACTCCTGCTGCAACCACCTTTTCATTGTAAAGATGTTCTAATGCAAAAAATATAGCTTTTTAATTATTTGCCCCATCCTGCTCATCATCCAATTCTTGATCTGTATAATCTACACATAAGACTAAACATTTCTTCATCAGCGACTCATAAATTTCACAAATTATTTTGAATCTCGGTGCTACCATTGCAATTTCAACTTCATTTTCCAAGATCTCTTCAAGCTCTTTAAAATGTCTTGTAAAAATTCTTCTCGAAGAACCTCTAGATTTCTTTAGAACATTCATTATCTATTTATTTATCTCCTCACTCGGGCCACCAAATGTTGTGATGCAAAAGCTAAGTTCTTCAAAAAGATAAACTCCCAAATATTTACCAGATCAGAGAGCTTGGTAATGTTTTAAATGTATATCGATTCAATAAAATTTAGACATGAAAAAACAAAATTGGAAGAAAACACCAAACTACATTGGAAAAAACAGTTCACAAAAATATTTATTATTAACAAAATGTTGTGAAATTCAAAGAGAGACTGATAGAAAAAGTTCTAATTACAAACTCAATAAAAACTTGATGGGAGAAATTCGAAATTATATAAAACAAAAATATGAAAATTAAATTACAGGTTCACTTCTGTCCGGTCTACCGATGTGGTAGGTCGTCAAAAATATACCACGATAAGTATAAACCTAAAATTAAAATTATATAGAGCATATTTGTTGATTGTGTTTTTTTTTAATATATTAAAACTTATAAAATTTTGAAGTATTAAATCTTTTTATTATTAATAATAATGTATTCCATCTTTTTAACATAAAAACAGAAAGTAAGAACATCGGATGGTAATGATTTTTATCAATTTTTACCCAACCACAATTTTCCATCATACTGATTTGTAATGGCGATTGAAAAATTTCGTAATGGCGAGTCAAAATCAAGACTAACATACTGTATGAAGTGAATTTTATGAAACTCATTTTAAATGCAACAATATCATGCTGTTTTGTGTTTCACGTAAATTTTACGCATTATCAACTCAACGAAGCATATCGACATTAATTTTGCATCATGGGATCAAATTTATTTTACCGGATGACTCAAACATAATGAATGGAGTGAATTTTATGGACTTCAATTCAACTATATCATGCTGTTTTGTAATTCACCGAAGTTTTAAATGCAACATCAGAGCAGCAATATTCATCAACTTTTTATCAATTTTTATCCAACCATAATTTTCCTTTATGCTGATTTGTAATGGCGATTGAAAAATTTTGTAATGGCGTTTCAAAATTGAGACTCAAACATAATGAATGGAGTGAATTTTATGAATTTCAACTAAATACTACAATATCATTATATTTTGTAATTCATTTTAAATGCATCATCAAATCAACAATGTACATCAACACTGATTTTGCATCATGGGATCAAATTTATTTCTATACGGATGTACACACAGGTCCCAATATTCCTTATATTGAAGACCTTGTGAATGAATTATACCATCAATACGGAGCTTATATTTATTGGATTTTTATATAAAATTCAATATAATTACAAAGCTCCCAGCTTTCTCAATCAACATTGAAGATTTATTGAACCGTATAAGGAAATTTTCTTATTGATATGTTAATTACAGTTTGCTTTATATAGTTTCGCTATGTTAATCATATGTATTTCTTATGTATTTCTGTATTTCCATATGAATTCTTTCATATGATTAGTTAGTATCGTCTGCATCATGAGGTGTCATGAAAAAGTGTGGAACTTTACCGAAAATGTCGGAATAACAGATACAACTCATTTTATATGGGTTGGTCTTGCGCATTACAACATTGGAGTACAAGTTTCACATTTTACATCACAGGTCATCATGATGCAGATGATATCGTCCTTAATAGGACAAATTTACATTGTATAATTTTTCCATATACCATATAATGCCCGATTATAGGCGGGTAGCTTCTGAATGTTTTCAGTCTCCAATTAAGAATATCGGTAACCACTTGTCTAATTTTCAAGTAAGGTGTACCGAATTCTTATCTGGTCATAGAGACACTGTCAGAATATGCCCACCTATAGATCGGGAGAACTAAAATGTAACCCATTGGCGATATGGGCTCACGCCTCAGCCGATTAATATAAAATAAAAAAAAAAAAAAAAAAAAAAAAAAAAAAAAATTACAGGTTACTGTACTGAATTTTTAACAATATTCGCATTACAATCCAAGATCGGAAAAGACCGCAAAAAACACTTAACAAATGAATTTGATAATGATTGTCTTAAATTAAAACATAAACATTTACATGTGTTTAACCCTCGCCCAATATATGTCAACAATCCAAATTTTATTTAAATGCCATCATCTCATATATTCATTAAAAACAATAAACTCCAAACAATTACGTTCCGATTGATTGACGACTCTTAAAATATCAAACCGTAATCATGAACTTCAATTATACAAATAATTTAATGTAACTAAAAATAAATTACTTATTACACAATCGTTTTGTATAACAAATAAAAGAAAATTTATTGCTAACAAATTTCCATTGACATTGAAAAAAGATAAAATTAGCAGTTTATATGTTGCATCAACTGTTTACAAATTGTTTAATTGTTTTGGTGACGAGGTAGAGTTGATAAGCGATAAGCGTTGAAAAAATTATTCACTACTGAGTAAGTAGTATGGTAAGACGGTAAAAATTTATTTAAAATTATGTACAAGAACGCGTGTTTATAAAGATGTTACAACATTTAAGATAACAGTCTATCAATTAAGACTATAAACTTATCAACCATTTCCGATGCACGTGTAAACATTAAATGAATTAGTTCGAAAAATAATATATAATTGTTCAATGTATTTACATATAAGTGAATCATTCATTACTTTTTTGCGTGACATTGCTTCACCCACTACACAATTGTAAATCTACAATTAAAGTTTTTCCACTACTACACTTTATTTCCACCGTTTTATACTTTAATATATGTATTTCACAATATTTTGAAAAAAAAAACAACACGCACTAAACAACAATATTTTTATTAATGATATAAAAAGAAGAAAAATATATCTTACAAAATCCAACCAACTTTGTAGAGAATTTTTTGAATACTATTTGTATAAGTAGAAAGGTATGCAACTATTTTGTTTTGATAAAAAAATGGAATATCATATGCAGGGTGAATTGGAAGCGATTAAAACTATGTATTAAAATTGTTTTTATTTTAGATATATGCTAGTTAAAAGTAGCAAAGTAGTCAGTGGCCAGATTTATTCCATATGAGTAGGTTTTTCTTGGGATATAAACAACCTTCATGCTATTGAGCGGTTTTTTGAAACTTGGTTATAACTTTTAGACTAAAAATAACAAACCGAAAATTGGTACGCAGAGGTATTGGAAACAGTATTAAAACCTTATATACCAAGTTTCAATAAGATTGCAAGCCTGGATTAGAGGAGTTATTCATAAGGCTCAAACAAATAGAGGCTCGCGAGACTCCTTACCAGTTTGTCCAATTTTGAACTAAAGGAGATCATATACCAAAGTTTCATCAAGATCACATCCATTTTTGTCAGTTGCGAGTCGGCAAACTCTTCATCCCTCCATCTCGGCAAATTCATCCTGCCCATTCATCATATTCTTCATTCCTCTCATATATATATATATATATATATATATATATATATATATATATATATATATATATATATATATATATATATATATATATATATATATATATATATATATATATATATATATATATATATATATATATATATATATATATATATATATATATATATATATATATATATATATATATATATATATATATATATATATATATATATATATATATATATATATATATATATATATATATATATATATATATATATATATATATTAGGGTGTTTCATTTTTACATGCAAAAAATAAAATGTAGAATTTTTTGCTAACTTTGCTCACGCCGTGAGTCTCAGTGATGTAAAAGATATATATGCCAAATTTCAAGAAGATTGGATAATATTTAGAGGTTGCACACTTTGACCAGTTTTATAAAAGTTTATGTAAATTTAAAGTAAATTTCACTAAATATAGCTTAAAGTGATCGATGTGTGCAACCCCTAAACATTATCCAATTTTCTTGAAATTTGGCAAATATATCTTTTACATCACTGAGACTTGGGGCGTAAGCAAAGTCATATGAAAATCAAATCTTTGGAAAATGAAACACCCTAATATATATATATATATATATATATATATATATATATATATATATATATATATATATATATATATATATATATATATATATATATATATATATATATATATATATATATATATATATATATATATATATATATATATATATATATATATATATATATATATATATATATATATATATATATATATATATATATATATATATATATATTAATATCTCATCTTTAAGAACATATGATGCCTAAGGCTTCTAATACCGGTAACGGTAACATTATCAATACCGGCACTGGTCCTAAAATTTAATTTCACTGTCACCGGTATTAAGGCCCGGTATTACTGAATTAAAGAAAACATTTAATTTGCGTGTATAGTACATTAAAATAAACCATAATAAAACTAAAAAATGCAACTTTAATTATAAGTTAGCTTATGGGTTAGGTTCAGCGTTGCCACTTGGATACATTTATATCAATTTGGATACATTATTTAAAAAATTTACTAAATGGATACTGGATACAAAAAATTCACAAAACTGCTAGAATGTATACAATTTATTCGCAAGGAATACATTCTGTTTAAAATGCATTTTAACTGTTTGGTTTTCCAAAAACCAAACAGTTTGGTTAACAAAAATGTTAATAAGATTTGTTAAATTGTTCGTCTATTCTCTTTTAGTAGAAGCTAAAGGAAAAGAAAATTGGCAAACAGTGTAGCAAATTTTACAGTTTTTAAAAAACGATCGCAATTTTTGTAAACAATTCTGAATTGACTGCACTTAAGCTTGCATTATATCGGAAGCGTTGCAATGAACTAAAGGAATTTCATGTATAGTTTGCGCTGAAACCGCCCAATATAGGTATTAGGTCTTTCTCATTGAAGAGACTAATGGTTGGCACATATTGCAAACCCGCGAAAAATTATTTGGGATAAATGCGCTAAATAATATTTTATGTTGGGGTCTAATAATCGGCATATTACGTTATAGCTTTTTAAACAAATTAAATTTAAACTGGATCCCGAAAAATTTATGGAAATATTCAGTCATTCGGAGTAAAAGAACAAATTACAATAATGCTTTATAACAACCTACAAGTCTAAACCTTAACACATTCCTTTTTAAAAAATTTATCTTAGCAAAGACCGTTTTTCGCAGAATCCGAGGTAAATTTACATTTGATAATATTTTTGTAGACAAATCTTTATTAGCTAGTATCAGAATCAGCCTTTAAATTTATTTGTATTCTTTTGTCATAATATGCAGTAACAGTTCAAACTATAATGTTTTTATTTTAAAAAAAAAGTGTCTTAGCTATTTACATTTACATTTTAAATAAATTTACAATAGATGGCTTGGATGAAAAAATCACTTGAATGAATAAATTTCCGTCTGAATAAATATTCTTGTTGAAATTTCATTTTTCAATAATCGTTTTCGAAATTTTATGTTTTAATTAATTTTGTATACGGTTTATTGTACAAAATCTATTTCAAATTAAAATTTAAAGGTGAGTTTATGTCACGAAACTCGTCATAAGTTCATACATGTTAAACAACATTAGATCAAATCATTTTTTTGAGGTTATGTCTACTAGGTTCAGCGTAATTAATAAGCAAAAGTGGTAATCGCTATTTTTTTTCACGAACAGCGATCTACCGCATCGCTTTGATTTAGAATGACTGAATTTCAGTCGAAAAGAAAGAAACAATTGTTATGAAAATTTTGATTGTGGGAACATTTTAATTTATGAAAATTTTGATTTAGAGCATTTGTCTAGACTGAAATTGAGACCCATAATTTTACGAAATTGAAAAACAGCTGAAATGTGGGAACATTTTAATTTAATTAAATGAGTTTTTGCGGATTAGCAAAACCGAAATATGGAAACTAGCTTTGAAAATGGGTGTAATGTAATGCAACATCAATATTAATTATTTGTTTTATTTCTGGAATTTGGCAACTTGGGGCGAAGGAAATTAATAAAATAAAATGTTGGGAGAGCGGTGTGTTTGTGAATATCCTTCGTCATAGTTTTTTTATGAAGTTAATTAATTACTACATGTGAATCAAATATATTGAAAATTTTATATTTTAACAACCGTGCTAAATTTGAAACATATACCGCATTTACAGCGACATAGAAAATTAGTAGATAGTAGCATGTAGTGGCATGGATAGACTCACTCGATGTAAACATTTAATGTTCAAATGACTGCCCAATGCTCAAATATTTTACTTTTTACTTTTTAACTAAAAGACGCGCAATCAAATTGATTTTAAGCTTTTTTAATGTGTATTCATGTTTTGTTTTAGGTAGATTTCATAGAAAAATCTACCTATTTTAAGTTTTATTTTTGTTTTTTAATGTGTCATAAAAACCATAAGCTAAATAAAAGTAGATAGTATATTATAATCTGCATCTTGTCATATTTAATATGAGTTTACAACTTAGATTGTAATTTAAATCGTAAGTATTTGAATAGTTTGTAATTGTAGTAAGCCTAGATATCAAATTAGTTGCAAGCTTTTAAAATAAAAAGTGTTTACAGCACAGATTTAAATTACATTTACTAATTTGCTATGTGCAGTACTCATTGAAAAACAGGTTTTTATTGAGAATAAGAATTGGAGATCTCAACCATTGAAGATTTTGATATACTTCCAACATCTTAACACTAACTTAAGAATACGACTATTATAAATAAATTGTTTTTCCTTTCAAAATCATAATTTAATGAATTAGTATTAATATTACAAACAAATACATTAAAAAATTAAAAAATTAATTTTTATATTTTTATTTGCCTGTAAATTGTAATATTTCTGATTATCGGAATAGGAAAACATTTTGGCAATTGTTTTATATAGGGTGTAGTGTTCTCCGGTGAGTATCTAAGCCGAGTTTACTGTACTTAGAAATGTGACCAAGCACTGAGTCATTAATGGTTAACAGTACTTGGCTATTCTTATTTACCAGTACTAGAACCATTCATCGGCATATCTACGATTTACAGAAAAGAGGCAGAATATAGTTACATGTGTTATTATGGTTTTCCATATTATTCACTGTTTGTGTGCTTTTGTCATTTTTGAATTAAAATGCAATATTTAAATATATACTTTTTACTGTTTATTTTTAATTTTATTTTATTAATAATAATATAAACTTCCTTATAGTAACAATTTGGATTAGTATATAGTTACCCTTGAATTGTCAAGCATTAGTTCATGAATGGTAAACAGGACTTGGTTATATTTATTGAGCCATTGCCGGAACAAGCAGTATTGGTGAAGCTTGATAGTATTTGCATTCTAGCTGGGTGTTACTGTTTACTATTTGCATATTTATATTTTCAAAAGAAATAAAAAAAATAATAAATGTTGTTACATATAAATTTAAAAGCCTAATATGTTTGAATAAAATATTTCCTTATATTTCCAAATATAAATATTTTTTTATTCGCCTGCATATTAAAGTGTTACTTTATTACTGTGATTTGCGGCTTTAAAGTATCTCTTTTCAACTATTTATTTTGTTGTCATAGCTACGTCCAAAAAAGTAAAAAGCATTTGTATTTGTTTAAATTCTATGAAAAATAAAAAATTTTATCAAAGCAACCCTTATATTCAAAATTTCATTATCCAATTAAAATAGTTGTTATCATTTGTTGTCATAGCTACACAATAATTTGGAAAAAATAATAAATATTTTTTCAAAGGTTACTTGTTCCACATATTTTTATTTTAAAATTTATGAAAATTTAAAATTTTAATTTAGAATAAACCAATTTTCTTAAAATATTTTGCTTGCGGCGAATAAAAAATAGTATATGATGCACGGACGTAAGCTATTTTGGACTTAATGTGGACTTAATGTTAACTCCACATCCGTCCAAAATCTTTAGCTTTACGTCCTAGCATCATAATGTACTATTAATTGTCCATACAACACAAATTTTAATCATATTGAATTACTTTAAGAACACCTTATATTCGGCTTTGATAGCGTTTGAAATTTGGTTTGACAACGATGGATTAAGGTAAATTACATTTATGTAGGGTAATAAAATATAAAATTAAACTAGAAAATGACAGTTTTTGTAAAGCAAATACTTTATGTTTTTGTTAAAACATCATTCTAAACCCTTTTTATGCGTAGTATTAGTAAAAATATTCTAATCATTGATATGAAATTCGATGATTAAATTTCAGTGTATTTAAGATTATTTGTACATATTATAATGCAATACTTCATTTTTATGAATAAACTACTGCACAAATACTAATAATTGTTTTGTAAAACATTAATTTAAACTTTAATTTTTATAAATTTTGTTTAATTTGAATATCTTAAAGTAGAATTTCAGATAAAAGCTATCATTTTATTTTAAAATACAAAACGAAATATGTCAAATGTCATGGATGAAGAACGCACAGATATACAAATTACGTACTTCAAAAAATATTCGTGTAGCCACACGTAATTATTCTTCCTTATATATTTATTCAATGGTTACAAGCTTGATTGTTTTAAAAAAAAATCGTGATCTTTATACATATGTATACGTACATTAACATTAGAGTTATTCATGTTGTTATATTTTTGAAGTGAAACTTCTTTATCGGCGTATGAGAGAAATTTTAAAGCATTGTCAAAAAAATCGTCACAATTTTCGGTTACGCGCCATGTTGTTTTTTTATAGATTTTAATTTTGTTTTGGTAATTTTATTTTTATTTTTTTTTGTTATAAATAAGAAAATTAAAAATAAGAGTTTTTTTGTTTTCAAGATAAGGCAATGAATATTGTGAAAGATAAAAGCTTTATTTTCTATTGATTATTGTGGTTTGTTGTACGGTTATATAAAAAGCAAAACGAATTTATATTTGTTTTAAGATTTGTTTTTGACGATTGAGATTATGGTTGGTTGGTAAGAAATATCTTATCAGAATGGATTTTTAAAATAAAATAAAAGGAAAAGATTTAAAAGTTTTTATATCGGGAAGGACTTAAAGTGGCTTTAAACATAAACAAAGAAAATTATTTTGGTTGTTAAATTAGTAGTAGGTTTTGTGGTATGAGTTGAATTTAAATATAATTACTTTACAATGTAATCTTTTACCGTGGGCAAAATTTAAAGAAGCAGAAACATTCATAAAGTTTAATCTGAAAATGTTAATTGTGAAAATATTTTCCAAATTAATTTCAGATTATTAAGAGATATAATGTATAGTGATTGCAACTCGGGTTTCCGGTATCCGAAAAACCGACTTTTTTTGTTATTTTACAGTTTTATTACCCTTAAAAACCGGTTTGATTATTAACAAAAAATGATGAAAACAAAACAATAATATAAATCATATGAGAAATTATAAATATATTGTGTGTTTGTCGGTTGGTTTGTCCTATTTGGTAGAATGTCGGGATACCTACATCATTGTTTCTTTATGTATATGTGACTTCATGGATTATATTAAAAACAAACGACATTTTAACAAGCCAGATTGGCCAGATACCATTAGATATAAAAAATTACCACCTAGGCGTCAAAGCTTTAACAATTGTGCCACTTGGTTGGTTATATTAGTGTTGGGTTTGATTGTAGATACTTTTTTATTAATATTTTATTACATACGAATACGAACGAGTATATTGTTTTAAAAATAAATGCATATATATCACACACACACAGGTGAAATAGTTTAAAAAATTAACAAGTATTTTTCTCTCAGTGTTCATCAATTCGTGATTCAATGATTAAAATTATCATATCTTTTTCATTTGTTACGTATTGCTGTATTTATTAACTAACTTAACTGTATTTATTAACAATTTCAACTAATTAAATATATTTTAGCTAATTAACTAATTAACTATCTTAACTGTATTAATTAACTGTATATATTAACTATTGCTGTTCTGTTACCAATGAAATTGGCAGTCCAGTCACTTTGGCAGCAATATGTCTACTGATTGCCGACGCGATCTTCAACTTTATGCTGTCACATTTAGACAAACATAGTGGCCAGCTGGTAATTGATATGAAAATGAAGCTAATATGCCGCATTAAAGAAAGACGAACTGATTTATCCAGCTTACTGCATTATCTACATAACAAGTACCAAGTGTTATGTTAAAGCTATCGACAATCAATTAAGTGTTCAACCACAGATAAAAAACGAAAATGATATTAGTCTAAACACGAAGGTTTAGACTAATATCATTTCGTGTCGTGAGTTGACCCAGTTCGAATCTAATGGGATCAGAGGCCCGGAAGAACTCGAGAAAGTATACAATTTTCTTTTGTCGATTCCACCGACAAACGTGGAAGCAGAAAGAGCATTTTCGGCGTCAAGAATTATATGCACAAAAATTCGATCACGTCTAGATGATAACACAATAGATATGTTGTGTTTAATGCGATCACACTTTTTAAAACCGAAAAATAAATAATTTTATTATAAGTTTTGCTGTTCAATGTATACACCTTTGGTACATACACTGAATCTGATCTACGCGATGAAATTTCTTATCGTCACTGGTTTGATTGGTAGTAAGAGTTTTCACTACAAATGAAACACCAAGCCTTAGATCAAAAAATGTCTTTTTTACTACAAATATTTCGGTCCTTTTTTTGGACCTTCTTCAGTGTCTAAAAACAATATTAACATGGTTAAAAAATTAAAATTATAATCAATAAACAAAAACCTTATTTTCAAAAACACTTACAATTCAAAAACAAAGTGCATATGAACCCAAATCAAATCACAACAACGTAAAAAATACACAAAAATAATTTTTGTTTTAATAATTGGGTCAATGGTATAGTTCAACAACCTGATTTACATAAAATAATTTCAATTTCAATTTTAATACATAATATTTTCTGTCTCACTACAAAAATAATTTTAATTTTTATTGATTTATTGTTTTACGATTTTATTGTTTTTGTTAGTATAAATAATTGATGTCCATCATATTAAAATTAGTATTAAGTTTAAAAGAGTGTTCAGGATAACACAAAAGAATTGTAAGTGTTTTTGAAAATAAGTTTTTTGTTTATTGATTATAATTTTAATTTTTTAACCATGTTAATATTGTTTTTAGACACTGATGAAGGTCCCAAAAAAAGGACCGAAATATTTGTAATAAAAAAGACATTTTTTGATCTAAGGCTTGGTGTTTCATTTGTAGTGAAAACTCTTACTACCAATCAAACCAGTGACGATAAGAAATAATTTTATTATTATTTTGTTTCTTATAAAAATAAACTTGAATAGATTTTGTTTAAATTATTGTTTTTTAAATTCTGGTAAACATTTTGTACAAATTAATATATTTTGTTTAAAAAAACGGGTTGAAACCGGAAACCGGCTTTTTTTTAAAGGTGAAACCGAAAACCCGGTTTTAGAATATCGCCCCAAATTTGCAATCACTAATAATGTATAAAAGTATTTCGAAATATTGCTGAAAACCCTTGGCGGCTAGTAAACAAAATTTATAATTTAAATAACAAAAGAGTTTAAGTTTCTTTAATTTTTCCGAGTAGTAAAATTTCCAAATCAATTCGAAAAGGAAGTAATAGCAACGAAAAATGATATGTCATAAAGAAGTTTCACTTCTTTCCTATGTGAATTCCTATGAATTTTACGTCCAGTAGGCTTATATATAACTAAAGACGGTTTGGTCATTAAAGCTGACTCTCCATTAGTCTTTTTCATCTTTTTTCTAGCCAAAATAGAACGAGAAACCATGATTAATTTTCTAAAGAGGGAGTAAAGGTCATTTTCCATTAGCATTTTTTTCTCGTCTTTTTTATTTTGTGAAATAGAAGATATGAAAATCATATAAGTGCGAAAGGAAAAAAGATGTAGACTTTTTATTTATTCCATCTCTTTTTTTTACTTTCCATGACTTTTTTTTTTAAAAAAAAGTGATATACTATAAAAAAGTGTTCTACTATAAAAAAAGTCTACAGAGCAAGACTTTTTATGGAAAACGACAACTTTTACACTGAAAAATTATATTTAAAATTATTATGCAGTCTATGTAGGATACGACATTGTTAAAAATATATAATAAAATTAGATGTTTATTAAAAATAATGGTGAAATGTCACAATTCCAATCCTATAAAATATTTTTCCATGAAAAATTGTGATATTCGTCTTTCTCTCTCTTTAGAAAATTAATCATGGTTTCTCGTTCCTATTATGGCTAGAAAAAAAGATGAAAAAGACTAATGGAGAGTCAGCTTAAGACGAATATCACAATTTTTCATGGAAAAATATTTTATAGGATTGGAATTGTGACATTTCACCATTATTTTTAATAAACATCTAATTTTATTATATATTTTTAACAATGTCGTATCCTACATAGACTGCATAATAATTTTAAATATATTGTTTCAGTGTAAAAGTCGTCTTTTTCCATAAAAAAGTCTTGCTCTATAGACTTTTTTTTATAGTAGAACACTTTTTTATAGTATATCACTTTTTTTTTTTAAAATACTGATGGAGAATGACCTTAAACAAAATCAAATTTAAGGCTGTATTCTAAACGACGACTTATTTGAAACTTATTTATGTAGACTTACTTATTCACCGCCATTTTAAATAAGTATTTTAAAGCTATTCTAAATGGTTTAGCATACTTATTTTGACAGCAACATAAAAGCAATTTCGAAAATAAATTTAATTAAAAACATTTATTTAATTTGATCAATTAAAAGAGTTTTCAAAACTATTTTTTTCATTTTAAAGTATTACATTAATTTTATTAGAAATCGAAAAAGAAGTTTTATTCCTTAAAATCATTTAGTAAACAAACATAAAAATATTTGACACTGTCAAATCGAATTAGATTTTTCTATGAAAAAAAAATTTCAAATAAGTCACCTATTTAGGTTACTTATTCAAATAAGTAAGGGCAATGATACATGTAAAAGAAATATCTTTCAGACATAAAAAATTTCGCATTTAATTGGTTGAGGGGCGGTAACATTTTTAAAATTTCAAAAAAACATTTTTGACTGAAAGACAGAAAAAATATCTGTAAGATATAAAAACATAACCTAAAAAGATATTTTTTGCTTGACAGTTAAAACTGATTAACTGAAAAATTGATTTTAAAAGTAAGTTTTACCAATAATCAATTACAATTAACTTAATTTGATGATTTAGCTACAATTAAAATCATTTGTTTACTTATTCATGTAGATTTAGATTAGGCGATAATCGCAGCAAAAAAATAAAAATTTGGTCCAATGTGAAAATGCCTAAATCTATATGAACAAGTAAACAAATTATTTTAATTGTAATTAAATAATTAAATTAAGTTAATTGTAACTGATTATTGGTAAAACTTACTTTTAAAATCAATTTTTCAGTTAATCAGTTTTAACTGTCAAGCAAAAAATATCTTTTTAGGTTATGTTTTTATATCTTACAGATATTTTTTCTGTCTTTCAGTCAAAAATATTTTTTTGAAATTTTAAAAATGTTACCGCCCCTCAACCAATTAAATGCGAAATTTTTTATGTCTGAAAGATATTTCTTTTACATGTATCATCGCCCTAAGTCTCCACAAATAAGTTTCAAATAAGTTTTGGTTTAGAGAAAACAGCCTAAGAATTTATTATTATTTCTAAAATAAAATCAGTTTTGATTTAGTTTTTGTATGGGGACGACGTTACGTTAATTTTTGATATTTGTTAAAACAACCTAAATTATTTTACGTAAAATAAATATTTTTTTTCGTTTTTGTTAAATACAATATAAATAATTTTTTTAAGAAATATCTTAACACCAACTGTTTGTTATCACACTACATATTTAAAAAGGATATATGCATATAATATATTTAACTATTATTATTTTTACATTGTTGATGTATATTGTCCGTAAATAATTCAAAAATAAATTAACGTCATCTGCGAGAGAGATAAATCAACACTAACAAAATTATTTCATTCAATCAATTGATTCACTAAAGGCTTGAAACCACATACAACGGAAACAGAAACCGAAACCGAATTTCATACAAATTTTACAGAAAACGAATTTTTATCTGTCAAGTTTGTATGAAATTCGGTTTCTGTTTCTGTTTTCGTTGTATGTGAATGCCCGGCTTTAACGGGTTGCTCTAGGATGGTTTATTCTAGTTTAGAAATTGGAAAATAGATGGCTTTTAAAAAATTAGTTTCGTCACTATAGTTACGAAAGTTATTTGTATAGGTTTTTTATCACTGGTGACGAAAAAGAAATTTTCGATATTATGAACAAACATCTAGAGTTTTATTCATTTTAGAAATATACATATAGTTTAACTCGTTTCATGTATGTTTTAGTTATCGCTTCTCGACTGAAAGACTATAATAATAGTGATTAAGGTGGTATATGTTTTAATTTTCCCCTAATAGGGCACAACCTATTTGTCCTGATTCAGCCCGGACTACGACGACCTATCACATCTCTAGTAGTAAATGCTGGACCAGGGCCCGATCAGAATCATATATGATTTTTCAATAAGGGTATGTCCTGATCTGAGCCCTATTTTATTTGAATAAATTTCATTTTGTTAAAATTCACTAGAGTATTATCCGTTTTAGGTGCATGTACATATTTTGCGAAATTTCACATATATATACTTTAGTTATCGCTTCTCTGCGTTATAACTACCTATAGGTAAGTACAGACATAGAATATTTTTTAAACGAATTTTTTGAACATTAGGAAAGTGATGTATTTACAAAAATTATGGTAAAATTTAGTAGTGAATGCACTATTTGAACTAATCTGGTCCTGGTGCTGATGTAGTAAGGCTGCCTGATCCGGTTTGAATAGTTTGAGGCGTTACATTACTGATCAGGGCCTGTTCAGTGCGCATCATCCGGTCCCTATTAATAGTAAAGAAATCCGTATCTAACCAGATCTGAAACCTTACATAATGCTAGTCTGGCAGTTCAACATATGCATATTTTGTTATTTACGATTTGTGGTCAAACGTAAAAAAAAATAAAAAATTGAATCAGTACATATTTGGGTTTAAATTTTCGATTTTTCGTTTCTGTTGTTTTGGCTCTATTTTTGATGATTTACTGAATATAAGACCAATTATTTGGCTACAATTAGGGTTTTTGACTATTCGATTATCCGGATACTTTTTTGCAATTATCCGAATAATCAAAAACCCTTTATTTTGTAAAAAAATAATCAAATTGCGTTGAAAAGTGCAAATAACTATTAACTTGCATTGCAAAGTTTGTTAGTGCAGTGAAGTGACTACAAGTTTTAAAAATTTATTTACAACTTTAATGTTTTGAAAACTGTAATCATTGAATATTTTATGAAACACTTCGTGAATCTGCAGTGTAAAGATATTTTACTAATATTTATTTAATGCTATATTAATTTAAAAAAAAAATAATGTTTTATAAACTTAAGCCCTGTCAATAAAATCTGAAGTGTTGGCTATTTTTTTTAAAGTTTATGAGAGCTGTACTTCTAAATTATGACTCTGAGGAAATCACTAATAAAATTACTATTGAAAGTGAAGATGAAGAAAGTCTAAGTAGTGAAGTTTGTATAAGAAATCGTGACTGCAGAAAGTACTTGAGAATGCTATTGCTTTAATTACTTATGTTGAGAAGCAGAATGGAGGAAGTTTCATAATGCTGAAAAAAGATTTCATTTATTTAAATAATTATAAAAAACGGAGGGCAATTTAAATATTCTATATTGCGTATTATTACCAATAAAACCTACATCGACTGCAACGGAGCGGGTATTTTCAATTGCTGGTCTTACCAAGACAAAAATTAGAACTCGACTCAATTTCGAGACATTGTAATAATTAATTAATTAATGCAATAATTTTTCTAAAATATGCATTTTTATAAATGCATCAATAACTTCATTAATTTAATTAAATTTATCAATAACTTAATTCTTTTATTATTATTATTTATGATTTGTTACTATTTTTGTTATTTTGTGACTATATGTATAAAAATTAATAATATAGATACACGAAAAATATACATAAATGATTTAAATACCGCAAAGTAAACAACATGTTTTATTTATTGTTTAATTATCCGGATATCCGGATTATCCGGATAATTTATTGTTTATGTATTCGATATCCGGATAATCAAATAGGTCGGATATTTAGAAACCCTAGCTACAATCAATTCACTCAGCAATTCACTCGATTAGAAAGTGGCTAGTATTAAAAAAACTATTTGTAGTGTTTGGCTACGTTTATATAACTAATGAAAGGCGGTTTCCCATCGAGTGAATTACTGAATGATTCACTTAAACTGATGTTGCGTTCGATTTGACTGAAACAACTGAAAAAACAACAACAATTGCATTCAATTTTTCAGTTATATCAGTTGCTTCAGTCAAATCGAACACGGCATGAATTGTATTCCGAAATTTGTATGTTCCAATGGTAATATTCACTTTACACTGAACGTAAACTGAGCTACCACAGAACTGAATTGAATTGAATAAAGTGAAGGAAAAATATGTTTATCAGTGCAACATATTCATATTTTTTTATTTACGGTTTGTGGTCAAACGTTAAAAATAATAAAAAAATAAATCGCAACATATTTGTTTGTGGCTAAATTTTCGGTTTTGGTTATATATTTTTTAAATAGCAAAAAATTGCTGTTTTTTGTTGTTTTGGCAATTGGCTCTATTTTTGATGATTTACTGAATATTAGACCAATTGGCTACAATCAATTCCTTCAGCAATTCACTCGATTGGAAAGCGGCTGAAATGAACACTATGTGTAAACTTATCTTTATAAAATTAAGCTATTACTTTTTAATAATGAAATAAAAAGCACTTCCGTGTAAAAGTTCAAATAAACATCTTGTGTTTCTTCTCGATAATTGAGCATTTTGTTCCTGTTCCCATGTTTGGATTGTGCTTTTGAGCGAACTCTGGGCCATTCCGTAATCCTGTGGTTCAGGTCTAACAAACTTTTTATTGGTAAATGATTTACTTAATCGGTAATAATATAATAATTGCTTAATCGGTTATTGCATTTCCTTGTAACCCTGTGTGGGTGGGCGCCCACACAAGTGTAACTCGATTATTGTAGGAGACTTTTTGTAGATTTTGGTAGCATTCCCATGTTACCTAGTTTTGAATCAAAGCGGGTAGATTTTAGTGCCAAGAGTGCGGCTTCATGCTTGGCTGTCAAAGATAATATATATTTCAATATTTTGGTATGTTTTTGCAGCACATAGAAGAGCGCAACTGCTAATGGTAAAAATTCCAGATTGAAATTGTTGTCGTGGTGCCTAAGGCACCTGTTCGTTTTATTCTAGAACCAGACACTCCTGCTCCTGTGCCCACATTGATTCGAGAGCCATCTGTGTGATGCAGGCGTTTTTTGGTATTGGCCGTATGTAGTTTTTAATACGATCTCTGGCCAATATCTTGACATCAAAGTGTCTGTCTAAATCTATTGTTTGGCACACAATCCGAAATATTGTCTGTATGCAGTTCAGCTTGTAACTCAGCAAGGATTTGAAGGTGTCCGGTTAGATCACCTGGCCTTCTGGGAGCTGCAATCTATGAGCGCTCAACATCGCTACAGATTTTAAATGCAGGTGCATTGGAGAAAGTTTTAGAAGAATCTCCCTTTAAAAGAAGAGGGTTCTTTGCTACCATTTTAGCGTCCCATTTAATGTTGACTATAAATTTCATTTACCAATCTAGATTATGTGCTGTTCTTAAAACGGTCATACTTCAATTTACAATTGCAAATATATATTTTATGGATTGTTTGCAATACTTAACATTAATGCATGCGCTTTGTGTGATTTATTGGCGAATGTGGCACTGTAAGAAAAACCGAAAGAGCAGACCAAGATATGCATAGCACTGATGTTTGAGATAAAACGAATAGCCGCTCTAAGAATGCCAACATTTTGCGGTATACCAGAAAAGATAAGAGCAAAATGAATAAAAAAAATTTGGATTATGTTTTCAAGTTATTCGTAAAACAGTATTGCACCTTAAACATTCTTTCAACCGGCACAAAACCATTTCCTAAACTAAACTTTTTACAGCACTAAACGGTATATAATTAATATATTTTACCAATAACATCAGATCTATAGCGTTCGTAATTAATGAGCGATATATAATGTTAAGATTGACAAATGACAAACAAATAATACTTAATTGGGTTTTATTAAATACGTATACTACTAGTTTTTACAAATAAATTAATATTTTCCGCTTAGCAAACTATACAAGATTTATCTAAGACAATGAGACGTGGGTGGGTTTATAACAATAAAAAAATAAATTGTATAATTGTTATATATCTATGACATCGGCTAATTACATTATTTTAAAATAATTCTAACTCAGTGATTAATCGGTTTTAATTTATATTAATTATATCTATATTTATATAATTTTTTTATCCATATTTTTAGTATAAACTTAACTCGATTAAATTGACAAAGTATTAAGGTTAATTTTGATGAAAATTAATTTCACTTAGTTGTGAAAATATAAATTTCGTATTAACCGTCAAGGTTAAGTTTTAAATAATTTCATCAGTTGAATGAAATATTTTTTATTCTTATATTGCAATCCATCTCCAAAAATATCATCAACAATCCACCCCTGCTAATTAAAGGTGTGAGATTCGCATTTGTCAAAAATATCATAACATTTGTGTTTTCCCTTTCATTTCATTTGTTTTAAATTTTATAAACTAAAATTAAATTAACAAAATGTATTTCTTTTTAGTAATTTGTGATCATAAATAACTAATGCTAAATAAACACATGATTTATTTATGTCATCGCTAGTGGCTATATTTATTAAAACCATTTGAACACACATTTTATGAAATATAAAAAAAGAGAATGTGGGTTTCATTTGGAAAATTGCATAAACTATGGCTTATATATTTATTTTTAACCTTTTTTGGTACGTTCATTGTATTTTACGGAACTAAACTTTTGTTTGATAAATCAGCGTTTTTAAAGGAACATAGAAATCGATTACGGTAAGGTTTGTTTTATTTGATAATTTTAGTTAATAATTTAACTTAATTTTAGCCTCCAACATGAACGTCGATTACGTGCGAAGAATAATGTTAATTTAATTGTTGGGCATTATATTGGGACTGGTAATATATTTGGAAACTTATCAAAAGGTAAAACAATTACGTTTAATCAAACAACTTGTTGAAATACTAATTTATAAAAATTATCTAACTTCTAGTTCATTTCTTATATGAAAATATTTAACAAGATTTTTCCAATTGCTTTTTCGGTGTCGGTATAGTAGTTTCTCATTTTTTAAATAAATATAACATTTTGTTTAACAGTGTATTTTTGCTGTTTAGATTATTACAATACAAATAACTTTTCACCGATTGCCGGAGAAGGTGAGAATGGAAAACCAGTTGTTATACCAGCTAAAGATATTCTTCGTATGCAACAATATTTTCAAATTAATCGTTTTAATTTGGTTGCCAGTGATAGGATACCATTGAATCGGACGATTCCTGATGTTAGGAAGACATCGTAAGTTATTTTGCAATCTGTATATTTTGATATCACATACTACTTGGTCTTGGTAATAGTATTGAGATATCACTACAAAAAAAAATACAAGACGTATCTGTTGTAAATACAAAGATTATAATCTCCCTTTTTCTGGTTTAAGATGCATTTCGAAAAGTTATCCCACATCACTTCCGACCACATCCGTCATAATTGTGTTTCACAATGAAGCATGGTCGGTATTGCTGCGTACGATTTGGAGTGTTATTAATCGTTCACCGAAAAAATACTTAAAAGAAATTTTATTGGTTGATGATGCAAGTGAAAGAGATTTTTTGAAAACTTCTTTGGAGCACTATGTTAAGACACTACCAGTAATTACAAAGATTTTTCGTTTGTCAGAACGGAGTGGATTGGTTGCAGCACGTTTACTTGGAGCTGAACATGCCACAGGAGAGGTACACACATTATTTTTTATTTACTAAAATTTAGAAAAACATACATGTTTCTGTTTTAGTCATTAACATTTCTTGATGCTCATTGTGAATGCAGTCCTGGTTGGTTGGAACCTTTGCTAGCGAGAATTAAAGAAAATCGAAAAAAAGTTGTTTGTCCCGTTATTGATATAATTTCTGACGATAACTTTAGTTACATTAAAAGTTTTGAGTTTCATTCTGGTGCTTTTAACTGGATGCTACATTTTAGGTAAGTTTTGATTTGTGACATAAGCTGTAAAACTATGAAATATTTTAATCGTTACAGGTGGTACACTCTCAGTTCCACCGAACTGGAATCAAGAAAAATTGATGTTGCCGAACCATTTAAAACACCAGCAATGGCGGGAGGATTATTCACAATAGATCGAGATTATTTTTATGAAATTGGATCGTATGATTCTAAAATGAAAATTTGGGGTGGAGATAATTTAGAAATGTCATTTCGTATATGGCAATGTGGTGGTGAAGTTGAAATTGCTCCATGTTCTCACGTGGGACATTTGTTTCGAAAAAGTTCTCCGTATACGTTCCCCGGTGGGGTAAATGAAATTCTAAATGCAAATCTTGCACGATTGGCTCTAGTCTGGATGGATGATTGGACGAATTTCTTTTTTAAAATTAATAAAATTGAAAAAAGTTCATTCAAAGAATCTGATATTTCCGATCGTGTGAGACTGCGAAGTGATCTAGTTTGTAACAGTTTTGAATGGTATTTGAAAAATATATGGCAACATCATTTTTTCCCAACTAAGGAAAGATTGTTTGGGAAATTTATGATTACATCCGATAAATCAAAACTCAATAAAATGTACTCGAAACTTATAGAAGAATTTGAACAAAAGTTTAAATCCAATGATAGTTGGAGAAATCTTATTTTATTTTTTAATTCGAAAACCTCTTTGTTTAGCGAATTCGTTACAGAAAATGATTTATTTTGTTTAACAAAACCAACTTCCGGTGCTAATAACAATCCGTTCAATATTGTACCAAAACTTAAGAAATGTAAAAAAGAATTGATGTATAGCGATGAAATGTTTGTAACAACGAATAATGGAAAAATTATGACAAACGAAGGTGTTTGTTTAGATAGTCCAGAATACATATATGATGTTGGTAATATGACAAAAGCAAGAATATTTACTTGCACGGAAACCAATGATAGACAAAAATGGAAATATTCTGTAAAAACTCGACAAATAAAACATATATCCTATGATTATTGTTTAGAAGGATCACAATCATTACGACATATTTTTTCGAAACGTGTTAATCAAGATCAAAATGATAGTTATGACATTTTCATAAAACCATGCTCTAAAAATGTTCTACAAAAATGGATAATATTTCCAGTTAATTGGAAATAATTTCCGATAGTAAAAAAATTATTGTAAATAAATTATATTTTATTTTCCTGAGATTAAAAAAAAACCGTTAACAATTATAAGATTTTTAATCAATTAAGCATAACGACTAGGTACGTTTTATTTATATTTAAGTTTCTTAAAACTAATTTAATTGGACAAAGAATTACTACGAATTTTTTTTTCATCGATTATTACTTAAAAAACAACTTTGATTTTGTTCATTTTCTTTTGTTACTATTAAAAATAATTCTTTATCATTACTTTGCAATTGATTCCTTAAATATATAATCAAATGCGTTTCGTCCCCTATATCAATTGGATTATCTAATTTCGAATCTAAATTAAAAAAATTATTATTAATTTTACGAACGGCAATCCAATGCCTTCGTTTAAGTGGAAATGTAACGAAACCTAATTTATAATCAGTAGGCACATTTAAAATAAATCCAATAATATTATTCAAATTTAAATTCGATGGATCTCTATGAAAACAAAAATTATTAGATTTCGATTATGAATATTAATCAAAAATGAGTTTTCTTACTTTCTCTTATCGAACCAAATTGCTTCACAACCTTTCGCTTGTAATGCGGTCATTATCACATTGATATCATAATTACCAAGTCCCAAAAGTGATCTACGAAAGAAAACAAAAATAAAAAAATGTTTACAAAGAAAACAAATATCAGCTCACCTATGTGGATTAATCCAACCATCCGGCGATAAAACTTTACATATTTCATCTAATTGATATTTTGTAAACGACCCTTTTTCTAAATAAAATTTTTAACAAAATATTATTCCCGAAACGAAAAACTACCTAGTTCAATGATTCGTCTTACCTTGGAATAAATTATTTAGAGCATGTAAGGCACACAATTCTCTTATTTGTTTTTCATGATAAATATTCATATTCGATTTATTTTTAAATTTACGTTTCACCATTTATTTTGTAATTACAATACTTTTTAATTTTTATAATTTAATTTTGAAATATTTGTTTTGTATCCGATTAGATAAAATACACTTTTTTTTGTAAACAATTTGCCATAAAAGTAATTCGAAATGTCATATATTTGCTTTGCTCAAAATGTATAGCTCAATTGTAATAAAAATGCTTATTTCTAGATGACGTTACATGCAAACATTATGATAAGGAATGTCATTCAAAAGTTTGTTGTCATTTTGGTGTTATGTAAAAAGTAAAAGAAATTTAAGAAACCGGCTAAACTATTTTAATATTATAACATAAGAATTGTGTTTTAGTAATAATCAGACTGTATATAAAACGGCAAACAATTAAAATAATTAATTTGACATGATCAAACAAATATGTTGTCAATTATTCCATACAAATAGAATTGTGTATAATTATAGTAGAACGAAAGATAATATCGATAGGTTTGTATTATTATTTAAATATTATTCGAGGTAAATTCCAATAGGAGCTCCTACTTCTGTTGGGCAGTTCCACAAATCTTCATTCGTCAGGTCTGTTGAGTTTTTGGGATATTAGAATAAGACGTGGTCTACTTCATGCCCTCGGGCACTTGTCAATAATTTTAAAGACAATTCTAATCATTTAGTTCCTTAATGCATGTACAACCGGATATCAATCGCACTAGAGTGGATCTGGTGCTGCGAGGTAATTGAATTTCTTCGGCAGCGACTTTTGATGGCTTTCCATTTTTGTCTTCGTCTTCTGTGACATCATTTAAAAAGCATTTTGTTGTTTTCCTTATCCTTACGTCTCTAATTGGTGAAGTCGAATGATATCCTATTGCAAGGATGTTGCTCTTTGTGACAGACCCAAATGTATTTTTTGATCCTTATATTCACAGCCCGGTAATATGTTCAATTTCTCATGCGCAGGTGATCTAGGCGAGCCATATCACTGACATGACATCCAGCTGCGGTTCGCTGCGTTATTCTTGTTTTTCAGGCTAGAGTTTGCCTGTTATATATGGTCATTGAATTTGAATATTGGGAATCTTACATCCATCAGTTGTAAATTTTGTATCGTAAGCATGGGTATGTTTTCAATGCAAATGTTTAGTGTTTTATTTACTTCCCCAGTCCACGTGATAAAAAATGTAGGTGTGCACTTTCCAGTAGAAGTTTCAGTTTTATAGTTTTAAACCATTCATTCATGATTTTCCTATCAGATAGGTATACAGAATATTGGTGAGTTTTTCAGGTCGTTTCCTGTTGCAAGTACCGTGCAGTCGTGTCCATGCGATGTGATGGTTATTCCTTCTGGAGTAGGTAGAGATTAAATAATAAAAATCACAGTTCATCGCCTAGTGGAACACATTGTCTGAGCACTCTAATCTTGTATTTGAGCAACTCCACGATACCGCAACATTGATGTTCCCGACCCCCTCTGATTTCGATGAAATTTCATACACAGATAGCCAATGACAAAAAAACATACTATTTCTTTCGAAAAATGAAATTTCGCTCGATGACACAGGGATTTCGCTTTTCGATGACACAGGGTAGTGGCAAAGTTTTACGGGTTGGCGACACATTAGTATTTTTGGCTACCGATTGCTAACGATTGACTAAACCGATTTAAGTCATTTGTAGCTCATTAGAAAGGTAATTAATTAAATAGACCTTATAAAAAAAATTATTTAAAATTTTGTAGTAATTTTTTAAAACTGTCTTAAACTTAAATAATATTTTCAAAGATGGCGACGTTGAGGGTACCCTCACTTTTACCACATTTTTCCAGAAAAAAAATGTTTAATTCTTAATCTAAATCGACCGACATTCAATTAACCGAATATTCAGTCAACCAGAATTTTAAATTTTTGATTTTTTTCCCCTTTCGCAAGAAAAATGTTTTTTTGTTGGCAATTCACAAGAAATATATTTTGCTTTAACTTTTGAATTATTTACATTTTTAAAATATTCTTATAATTTATTTTATTTACTTATTTTTGTATGTGTACTAAATATTATTTGCAATCAATTTTATATAAACAACTTGAAATACACATACTAAAATAAGTTTCTAGTATTTTATTTGATAATATGTTGATGAGAATCCTTACAAAATATTTATATGAAGTATTATATGAAATCGTTCTAATATTTCATTTACATTCAAGTAGCCGGAATTTTCGATTATCCGGCATGCTTCAATCCCCGAGCATTCCCAGATAATCCGGCTTTTACTGTACCTGCTATTCCATTACACGGTCCTTTTCCATCACTGGTAGCGTAGAAGTGTCACTCTGCGTCTATATTTAAATCTGATTTGTGGTAGCATTGATTTACAAAATTATATTTATTTTTATACTGAGATCGCGCACCATCAGTCATATAGACTATTTTTTCGATAGGATGTTCTATTTTATCTTTTATAAAATCAATCATTTTTGATATGAATAGTACACTGCCACACTATCATGTTCAGTTATATCAGAGATAATGACAAAACTTATGTGATCGATACCGTGAATAGTAGGTGAATTATTAAAAACGGGTGTATCGTAGCTTGTGAATTATTCCAATGATAACTCTGCACAGAATCTTGAATGAAAAAAGAGTAATTTTCCGAAAAATCGCCAAGTACTAAGCACTCTCCACTTTCAAGTTTGATTTTGTGTTTTCCAAATACATGAACTGTTGTTGTGCAACAAAATGGTGAGGTATTAATAATTTTAGCCTGTTTGTTAATTTATGTATAAATTTATGTATTTTAATTGCACTTTTATTTCATCAGAAGAATCAAGAGTCTAATATATGATTTTTTGTAGTTACAATAACACCAAAAATAATTCACTTTAAAATTTTAAAGTGAATTATTTTTGGTGTTATTGTAACTACAAAAAATCATATATTAAAATGGATAATTCACGTCGCTCCGAAATTGTTTTCCATATTAATCAAGAGTCTCATCAATTAAAATATTTTGTATGTTTCTACCCAGTTGCTCCGATTTATCCTTTCCATACTCAAAACTGCGACATAACCGCTTTTGATTAATAGGAGAAATTTGATTAGCTACAAATGGCACAATGTGTTCATTCGTTCATTTCACAATGTGTTCTATCGTTGGTGATGAAATAATACCTCGTAAAACGCTTGGACCGCTGATAGGCTGTTGCTGCACCTCCAATATTTCATCACTCGAACTTGATTCTGCATCAGCTGTATTTTCAGCTTCAATACCTCCAGTGGAACTGATCATTAGGAGACGAATTCTACAAAACGAACAAATTCGCATTCGCATATGGATATCAAACACATAATTTATCGAATATAATTTATTCAGAATTTCAGGTGTAAGATTTGGTAAGGTTTTTGAAGACTTGCCGATACCAAATGGTTTTATACAATGATATTTGCTCATGTTTATAAAAAAAAATTATTTTAACTATAATGCGCTTTAAAACTGCTTTGCTAACACAACACTAATATTTTTTTAACAAGATTGACAAGACTGACGAATGAATTTAGTAATGCTGTACGATCAAAATATCTCTAAAGACTATTCTTTTCATTACTGTGCTCTCATTTTATGACAGATATTATCATTAATAGGTAATTAAATTACGGCACTCGATTAGTTCATGCATTTAAAATTAATTTCCGACAGGTAGAAATGGGAGAAAAGGTAAATTATGTAAAAAAGCATCCACACCCTCAAATACTTAACTTCTATCCTTAAAATAATTAAATGGTCAATAAATTTCTATAAAACAAGAATTCAGGTGGTTTAATTAAACAGTTTAAAAAAACATTGTTTAAAAAAAATTGAAAAACGGAAATTAAAATTTTATTTTTAAAACGAGAAATTATGCCATTGAAAAAGGGAAACTTTCGATTTAGATTAAGAATTAATTAAACATTTTTTTTTCTGGAAAAAAAAATGTTGTAAAAGTGAGGGTACCCTCAACAGCGCCATCTTTGAAAATATTATTTAAGTTTAAGACAGTTTTAAAAAATTACTATAAAATTTTAAATAATTTTTTTATAAGGTCTATCAATTACCTTTCTAATGAGCTATAAATGACTTAAATCGGTAGCCAAAGATACTAATGTTTCGCCAACCCGTAAAACTTTCATTTTTTGAAAGAAATTGTATTTTTATTTTGTCATTGGCTATCTGTGTATGAAATTTTATCGAAATCAAAGAGGGTTGGTCCGAATGCTAGAACAAATGCTGTTGCGGTGACGTGGAATTGCTTATTTGCAGTCATGGAACTCAACGTATGTTTGGGAGGATTTCTTAGGTAGTTACACAATCATAACTTTGTTGTACCTGGCAGATAACGTAAAGATATCATTTAATAATACAGCGTGCGACACTGTGTCAAAAGCTTTTGAGAAGTCGAGTGCGGCTAAGGTTGTTCTAGCACAGGATCGGTTTTGGATTTGAATTCTGTGAAGAGTTCTATCTAGAAACTATGTTAGTGTGACGATTAATTGTAAGATCTTGTCTGCCATAGGAGCAGATCGGTCTGTATGATTTTCCCTTTTCTACAGGTTACCCAATTTTTAAAAAGGGATGATTCTGACTTGTTTAACTTTTTTAACATATTTTGATACAAGTCCAAATGCCGACAGGTCCCACAGCAATCACAAGAATCGGTAGTCGTAAAAAAAGTCATATGCTGACGACATTACATTATTCTCAAGTTGTGTGACCACATAAACAAGGACTTACCCAGGTCCATATACTAGCTAAGACAACAATAGGGAATACAACATACAAAGCGTTTGATCGCCCCATTTTCAGTTATAAAGCACTCGTCCGGTTACCACAACTCAGTCAAATTTCGTGGGTTAGACCACCAAGAACATAAAATTCTGCACTGCGCGTCAAACTGATTGTCACTTAATGGAAAACCAAGACGATCTACATTTAACAGGGATGGCCAGTGTTACGATAGAAAAATAAGTGATTTTCAGGCATTTTTTTGGCGAGGATGTTGTTCTTGTTCCTCCGGCTCTATTTCCAGGTTCAAGAACTCTCCTACCGCCTTTGCAATTATTTGTCATGTATTCTGTACACTGGCCTCGTATTATCTCGAACTCATTTCAAGAAAGACCCCAGAAACTGTACCCGGACTACGATTTTAAAATAGAACGTGTTAAGTCTTAGAAGACCAGGGTGGTTATTTTGTAGTGTTATCTCACTAGGTGAGATAAAAAGTGAGATAAAATATTTGTCTTTGATCGATTATATTAGATAAAAGAAATCATTTAAACAAAATTTTTATCTCACTATTTATCTCACCTAGTGAGATAACACTACAAAATAACCACTCTGGAGGTCTACTAAAACTTACAAACCAAATCGATAGCTACACACTAAATATAGTGGCATTACAAGAACTAAGATGACCAGGGAGTGGAATCCACGAAACAGCAAAAAGATACACTCTCTACTATTGCGGTCATCAAAGCGGAGGAGAATTTGCAATAACATCCCGCAGCACGATATAAAAACCGTGGTAGGTGACTTCAATGCTCAAATTGATAGAAGTGCAAACCTTAAAACACATGTCGCCCCTAACAGCTTGCATCATACCAGTAACAATATCGGCTTTCGCGCCGCTGAACTGGCTATGATTTATGATCTAATAAGTTCTAGCACTTTCTTTCCTCATAAGAGAATCCACAAAGCAATGTGAAAATCAAACGATGGAGGAACTGAAAATCAAATCGATCATGTAATGATTTCTAATAGACACTCTACAAGTGTAACTGACGTAACACTGACTGACCGATCATATGCTTGCCATCGTTAAGTACAAGGGCAAGTTGTCATCTACATTTAACAGACAAGCAAAAAAGACCGTGCGCTGGAATGTCGAAGCATTTAAACATCTAGAAACGCTGAATAGATATCAGGAAATAATAACACAAAACATAGAAGAGCATGACATCCCGTCTGAGATGGCATTAAACATACAAGAAGAATGGCAAACGCTACAATCAACCATTATATCCGTAGCACAAACTACAATCGGGAAACGACCATCAAAATTACGTAACGAATAGTTTGATGACGAGTGCCGCGAAAGAATGGTTAACAAGAAACACTCGAAGCTCCCAAACTGATTATCTATGCGCCAGAAAACCCTCAGCGAAACTCATACGGAAAAGAAACGCGAACACATGAAGAGCTATATCGAAAACATCAACCAACATGAGGCTAATGGAAATTCGAAAGATTGCTTGGTCAATGTGCGGCATCTGACAAAAGATTTCCACCCAAGATCTACACCCATCAAAAATGGAAACAACGAGCTTACAACAAATGAACGTGATGTGCTGGCAGTATGGCGATCATACTTTCAAGACCTACTGAATAGGACAAATAAAGTTCATCCTATTCGAGCAATTGCTCCGTCAAGTGAAAAGATCTTTGTCCCTTACCCAACAATAAAAGAAGTGGAAACTGCCATCAAACAATTAAAAAATGGTAAATCACCAGGTATCGATGGAATCCCTGCAGAACTATTTAAGAATGGAGGAGCAGCTCTAGTCTTACGTATATACGATCTGTTTCTTGCAATCTGGGACCAGGAAGAACTACCTGCTGAATGGAAAACAGCTCTCATTGTTCCGCTACATAAGAAAGGTGAGTGCTTCGCACACTTTAGTGTGCGAATCATCGTGGTATCGCACTCTTGAACACTGCATATAAAATACTAGCTAATGTCGTACTTGCTCGACTCATCTCGCTCGCCGAATCTATCATCGGTAAATATCAGTGTGGTTTTCAGATCAATGTTTTACAACAGATCAATGTTTTACCTTAAGGATGATTCTGGAAAAATGTTGGGAGTACAACGTCAGCATTCACCAGCTCTACGTTGATTTCAAGCAAGCACATGATAGCATCATCCGCGACAACCTCTGGTCCGCACTCATATGCTTTGCTATCCAAGCGAAACTTGTTTCTCTGTGCAAACTCACAACATCGGGATCAAACTGTAGAATAGTAATCGAAGGGTCAATTTCTGACTCTTTTTATATCACATTAAGTGTTACATAGGGTAATGAACTCGGACTTGTACTCTTTAATTTGAGGCTTGAGTTCGCAATAAAAAAAATATCGAATTGAGGTACAAGCTTTGTATTGCATATTTAACAAATCTAGTAAAATTCTTGGCTATGCAGACCACATTGCGCTTCTCGGACGTAGTCCAAGCAATATTAGGGATATCAACTTTCAGATTAGAAAGAAATGCTAAACGACTTGGATTATGTATCAACACCGGCAAGACTAAACTTTTAACAACATCGAGGAACATACCTTCCGGCAATCTGAATACTGGCGACTATGAAGTAGAACGCGTAGAAAACTTCAAATACTTCGGATCTGCAATAACATCGTCCTATGATATGCAGGCAGATATGAAAGTCCGTATCTCTGCCGCATACAGAGTTTTCTACGCATACACAAAACTTTTGCGATCAAAACATCTTTCGCAGTCGTTCAAACTCACACTTTACAAAGCAATAATCCGACCTGTGCTTACATTTGGAAGTGAAAACTGGACACTGACTTCCTCCGATTGTAGAATTTTTTCAACATTCGAGAGGAAGGTCATACGACCAATTTATGGTCCATGTAAAGTTACTTAAAATCAGTATAGAACCCGAATGAGTCATGAAATCAGACAGCTTCTTGGAGGCTGCGATGTAATCGGATTCATTAAATCCAACCGGATTAGATGGTTTAGTTATGTAGAAAGGGGTCCATTAGATAGAATGATAAAAAAGTGTCCAAACAACAACCAACTGGTGTTCGTCGAGGATGAAGACCTAGACAACGCTGGCGTGATGACATCATCCAAGACCTTCGTGATATAGGATGTCGAAACTGGGGTGAACTGGTCATGGAACGAGATGATTGGCAGCTGATTGCACAGACGGCAAAATCCCTCCATGGAATGTAAACGCCAGAAAGAGAGAGGGTTAATGGAATGTAGAAATACTCCTCTAAAATTTTTGGGATTCCCTCCCTCGCAATCGTTAATATCTAAAAACATGAGAACAAATATTCCATGTCTCACTGAAAAGTTAATACCAAGAGCAATAAATCCAAACTTTATCCAGTCAAAACTAAATTTTAGACAAAAACAACACATAAAATATTATTACAATAGAAACGTGAACCCACTTCCTTCAAAAAATTGGCTAAAAAAATAAATGAAATCACAAACTTATAATGCCATAATTCTCTATAATAATAATAAAATTTCATGTCATACAAATTATTAATTTTATTTTTCTCCAAAAAATTGGGTAAACAAGTAAATAAAAATCTTTCTTTTGACACACTTGACAACATTTTTTTGACAAACTTATAATGCAATAATCTAGTTTTTGATCCCACATACCAATCCCTACCATCAAGATTTCTCCAAATTCAATGTTCCTACTCGTAATCACTTAAAATGAAAGTTTTTTAAGCCAAAATTATGAAAATTTGCTGTTTTTGACACACTTAATGATTTTTTTGACACACTCCCGGTACAGTTATCGAACACTGCGTCCTTTCGGACCTGTCCCTTGAGTATACCTATTTTTAGGGAAAAAAAAGCGGTTTACCCTTTTGAAAGCGGTTTTCCCTGCAGCGTAGGTAATGACGGCCGCACGGCCGGCCGGCAGACAGGCATGCATTTTTTTTGCCTTTTTAGAATCAGTAGGTCCAAAAACGTCGAGAAATGCCAAAAAAGTGGGGGTAAGAATTTCACTTTTGGCTCATGAATGTAATACTTAGGTCTTTCAGACCGAAGTAATTTCATGTCAAACAAATACTTTTATTTTTTTTTTCCGAAAAATTGGGTAAAAAAATAAATAAAAATCTTTCTTTTGACACACTTGACAACATGTTTTTGACCAACTATTAATGCCATAATTCTCAATAGTAATAATAAAATTTCATTTCAACAAATAAATAATTTTATTTTTTTCGAAAAAATTAGGTTAAAAAATAAATAAAAATCTTTCTTTTGACACACTTGACAACATTTTTTTGACAAACGTATAATGCCATAATTCTCAATAGTAATAAGAAAATTTCATTTCAACAAATAAATAATTTTATTTTTTTCGAAAAAATTAGGTTAAAAAATAAATAAAAATCTTGCTTTTGACACACTTGACAACATTTTTTTGACAAACTTATTATGCCATAATTCTCAATAATAATAAAATAAAATTTCATATCAAATAAATAATTAATTTTAATAATTAATAATTATTAATAATTAATTAATAATAATTATTATTTTTAATAGTTAAATTTTTACCGGACAGCCGACAGACAGACATACATTTTTTTTCTGCTTTTTTAGAATCAGTAGGTCCTAAAACGTTGAGAAATGCCAAAAAAAGTGGGGGTAAGAATTTCACTTTTAGATCATGAACGTAATGCTTAGGTCTTTCAGACCGAAGTAATATAGAATTAATAGACCGTTATGATTCTAATTTTACTCAATGTGACTCTGTGAGTAAAAATAATGAAAATGGGCAAACTGATATACTCAATGTTGATAATAATTTAAATTTCATTGATACACCTATAATAAATCAAAACGAGTCAAATAAAGTCATTAAAGATTTAGAATTAAGCGCTTTGCACTTGGAAAAAGTTGATGTAAACGAAGGGGAAACTTTGATTATAAGTGATAAAATAAAAAATGATCCTCTTGAAATCATTCAAATTGTTCAAACATCCCGTAGAAAAACTAAGAAACCTCTGTACTTAAAACATAATGAAGTAAATTTTGATTACAAGATATGTTTGATTAAAAAACTATGAAAATATATGTAAAGTAAAATAAAAATGGGAAGCGTGTAATATAACTATGTAAACGCACTTTTATTAACTTTATTTTAGTAATTTTTTAAATTTAAATCTATCGATAATGTAGTTTTTTAAAGTTATTGCTGTTATCTTTTAACACAAACGTTCTAATTAATATCATTTTGACATGTCATTTTCCTTCATAAGATTCACGATGTTCCTTCATAAGATAATAAAATTAAATGATTGTTAGAAAAATATATTAAATTCGGTTTAAAATTAATTGTTCAATTAGTTTAACTCTCATGGATAAATTAAAATAGAAAAAATTACTGCAAATGTTAAACCAAATTATTAAAAAATACAAAATATTTTCTCCCAAACAACTTTGCGATTTTTCTAATGATTATGAAATGTTTTTTTTTTGTTTCAGAATGTCTAACAAGGTAATTGTTTCAAGAAGAGTAAAGTAACTCATAGCTCATTAAATTATTCAAAAAAACTCAAGAAATAAATTTAAACTATAAGAAATATGAATTAGCTATAGAAGTAAAAACATTAAAATGACAATTAAGCTTTTATGGTTTTTTTTCAATATCATTAGAAATTTAATATCTTTCGCTCTACTTTGCCGACACATGGGAGCATTCTATATAAGTTTAGGACTTAAGGGCTTAAAATAACCTTAATTTGAACAGGGCATAACCTGAAACTATAAATAAATAAAGATTAATTAATATTCTTAAATGTTAAGCGTTTAACATAATAATACAGATTTAATTTCGGAGTTCGATTCGCCATATCTGCCTTCGTGGCGAGATTGAGGCAACTGCATTTTGATTGGAAATAGAACATGTTTTTTTCAGTGTACAAATGTTTTTATTTAGCATGTTATCAAAACATCCCAACACTTCTCTGTTTTATTACCGTAGTTAACTGACGCCGATGTGGGAGTACAGTGATCGAGAGGTTTGAACTCGACGGAGTCGGGTTAAATTCCCACCACGTAAATGTATTTTTCATTAAAACTTAAAATAACAACAATTTAAACCACGTTCTTTGCCGGTTTGTCTACAAGCTAATTTTCTGTGTCTCTTTTCGTATTTGCTCCAAACCGTTCTATCGTATATCCAGTTGCGCATTATATAACCTCATACAGGATGAAGAAAGTTGTCTTGTTGGTAAATGAGACCATAGCTCAATAGTACTGGACGATTTGCGTCTTTGGGATAAATAGCCAAGTGTAGAAATGTCGGTTTCACCACTCACTGCGTTGTTTACTTTATTCATTCTGTCATATGTTATCGTGTTTTGATTGGCCTATTGTGTTCAGTTTCGTATAAGCCTGTAAGTATTGGTAAAAAATTCCTCAAACCATCCCAAACCGACTGATTTTGGAGGTCAAATTCAAAATTGACATTGTTTTTCATATGAAAAAGAATTATGATTCAAAATTTAAAATGATCAAAAAAGTAGCATTAGTGTTGTAAATTGACAATAGCTAGAAGACCACTCATTTGAAATTAAATAAAAATTAGTATGAATTCAACCATCCAAACGAATTTTGAATTAACGTTATATTTTTGTCGTAAAAAGTAGGTCATGTTTTTTCATGAACTGGTATGTTCATACATAGGTCCTTTCCACACTTGTGTGGATTGTAACAATCCCTGCTATACAGTTTAATGGCGATTGGTTTCTTCGAACAAGTAATTGTGTGCCATCATTAAGGAATATTCCACAGCTAAGATTGAGGGTACTACCGTTGACTGAATACAGCTCATTCGCCAGCACTCCTAAAATATCACCTTGGCTAGTGATATTTCACTGATATTGCCAGTGGTATGTGATATCTCACGTTCACTCGTATATCAATAGCAGGGACTGGAAAACACGGATTTGTCACACCCGTAGATCAAAAATATAAAGTATAAATCAATAAAAACTGATCCCTCCCTGCGACCATAAGTTCATTATGACAAACTTCTCTGCTGCCGTCCACCAAATGTAATGCTTTTAAAATCACATTGATGTCATATTTTTAGGTCACCTTATAATGTTATGAGGTGACCTAAAAATATAATTATAATCTAAATAAAGTGAATCATAATTTTTTTTCTAAATACGTATTCAAAATTCAAAGGTTACTACTGAACTTGGGGTTTTTAAAGAATTTCAAGATTGATATAACTAGCACCTGATATCGTAAAGACAGCATTTCACAAAAACTAATTAGATTTTAAACCAGGACAAGTCAAACAGTCTGTCTTAATAATATCCTGTTAATGACAAAATGTTTCAATTTGACTTCATCTAAAAACTCATTTTTATCAATTTTTTTTATTTCTTTTAATTTCGTGAATACAGAAAGTATGATTTGGTGGTCATTGGTGGTGGTATAGTTGGTGCTGCATCTGCAAGGGAAATACTAATGAGAAATCCGAATCTAAAAGTTGCCATTCTTGAAAAAGAGAATAAATTGGCAAAACATCAGAGCGGACATAATAGTGGCGTAGTTCATGTAGGGATTTACTATAAGCCAGGATCCTTAAAAGCAAAACTATGTGTCGAAGGAATGCAATTAGCCCTCAAATATTTTGAAGAGAAAAAGATTCCATATAAAAAAGTTGGAAAATTAATTGTTGCTACCAATGAAATTGAAGTGGGAAGATTACAGGTTGGATTATTTATTCGTCAACAAGAAATATATTTATCGACTTTCATAATTTCAGGATCTATGGAATAGAGCAAAACAGAATAATTGTCCGGGCATTCAATTGGTTGATAGCAAAAAAATAAAAGAAATTGAACCATATTGTGAAGGACTTCAAGCTATTTGGTCTCCAGAAACAGCTATAGTTGACTGGGAAGTAGTAACTCAACAATATGGAAAAGATTTCCAAGAGGCTGGTGGGGATATGCATTTAGAATTTGAAGTAAAAGATTTTAAATTATCTGATAACGACGAATACCCAATTAAAGTTATTGCGAAGGAAAGAAAAGAAGTTTTGACTAAATATGTTCTTACCTGTGGCGGATTACAATCTGATACTTTGGCAGAGCTAACAGGTTGTTCTAAGCATCCTAGAATAATTCCATTCCGTGGCGAATATTTGTTATTAAATCCCGCAAAATGTCATATGATTAAAGGAAATATTTATCCTGTACCAGATCCAAGATATCCGTTTTTAGGAGTTCATTTTACGCCGCGTATGGATGGAAGTGTTTGGTTAGGTCCAAATGCTGTTCTAGCGTTTAAGAGAGAAGGATATAGGTAAGATAAATAAATTGCTTAGTTGTACTATGTTAAATAATCGCTTAACTGTTTTTTTAGTTGGAGTAGTATTAATTTAATCGAGCTTTTCGATGCTATCCGTTATCCCGGTTTTCTTAAAATGGCATCAAAAAATTTTTCATTCGGCGTAGGTGAAATGGCAAAATCAATTTTCATTGAAATGCAACTCAAAGAACTTCAAAAATATATACCTGATATAACAGAATTTGATATAACTCGTGGTCCAGCCGGTGTTCGAGCGCAAGCTTTAGATCCAGAGGGAAATTTGGTAGACGATTTTGTTTTTGATCAAGGAGAAGGTAACAACCCAATCGCAAAACGTGTATTGCACTGTCGTAATGCGCCATCACCAGGTGCTACAAGCTCATTGGCGATTGCAAAAATGATTGCTGATAAAATTGAACAACAATTTAATTTGAAAAATTGAGTTTTTTATTTTAAGAATGTTTTTAGTTTAAACAGCTGTTATGTGTAATGATATTGTGATTCTACGTCAAAAGTTTGTAAATATATAAATTATAAAAAAGATTGTGTTTTTTCTGTATTAAGGTGAATGCCAAGGACCGGGTTCGATTTCCAGTCAGGTGAAACTTTTTTATTAAATTTTATAATAATCTGCAGCATCTCTGTTTTTTAATGACTACAGTTCATCTTACAAGGTTTATAAATTGGAAAAGCAGTCTATCGCTGATCACTTATAATTTATATAGAAGAAAATATATTTTAAAAAATGATACGAAAAATGAATGAATTGAAAAAATTAGAACAGGTGAACTTTGTATAATTTGCGATAACTATTTCCACAATTTTAAAAAGCATTGCCTATTTGCATGTTTATGTCGATATTTGCGATCAAATATAATTGGCAAAATATGCTGGAAGATGTTGAAATATATATTTACCCAACCCTATTTAGGTTGTCATATGTTAAAAGTGTAACTGCTGATGTCGGTAAACCTAAATGTACTATAAAAGTTAGTGTTGTTAGATTAAGGTTAAGTGAATAACATATAATAAAATAAAAATAAATGTTAAACCTACATCAAATGTGCTTGGTATTATAATCCACTGCGGTGTGAATTTCAATAGGTTATGGGCCCAGGTCACTAACCAGGTAGACCTAAAAAAGAAAATAAAGTTTATTTGTACATTTTACGGAATGTATTATTTCATTATTGGTGTAAATTAAATTTAAAAAAAAAATACACAACATGGCGGCGAACACATTTGAAAAATTCGGGATTCTTCAATTTAATGGAAAAAATTTCAATAATTGGAAGTTCTAATGAGTGCTTAGAATGCATTAAAGAAGTGAAAGGCAATGATGATATACGGACCAAAAATACAAAAAGCGTAAAACATTAATCATACAGTGTATCAGTGATAATTATTTGGAGGTTATAAAAGAATAAAGATACAACCACGTCACATGAAATATGGAGTACGTTATAAAAGGAATAGAAAGTTTGTTAAGAATAATAGATTATATGTATAAGTTTCAATAAATTGTTCTAGATTCTTTAGTACTTTAATGAAACAACTATATTGTGATAGAAAACATGATTGTCAAAATAAAGTTTTATAACGCTCTCTTACGGTCCAGAATTATAAGAAATAAGACGTGTTGTGCTTTCGTTCTGCTAAAAACAGTTTATTATATTAAATAGTGATTTACATAAATCCAAATAATCTTAAAAGGTTATGGTCATTCATCAACCAGAATCAGACGAAGAAGGTAAAATTTTATAGGAAAAAATACAACAAAAAAAAAATAATAATCGTTAATAGAAAAAAAAAGTGTATGGTATAGTGTTTATTTAAAGAAAAAAAAAAACAAATAATCGAAAATAGAAAAATAAGTGTATGTATTGTGTTTGTGTTAGTGTTTATGAAAATAAAATTGTTGAAGAACGGAGGCGTACAATTATATAATTGGTGAGATTGTTCTTTTTTTTTAGATAATTATTTGGTATTTTATATTTGCCGTTACCAGATAGGCAGGTAAAATTTTACCTTTTATTGCTTTGATGTAATAAATTTATTTATTATTTTAAAGCATAAATTTGATTAATATCGCTTGGTAACAGGGAAGGTAAAATTTCGTTCTAGTTGTTAGTGGGAATTTCAAATTTAATCCTTTATTTGTACTCTTCAATTTTGTTAGTGTCTTTTGTGTCCCCATTTTTTTTTGCTATTCTCTTACCGAGCTACTGTTGCATGTAACCTGCTATCGTGTTTCTGTGACAGAGATACCCAGCTTCTTTTGTATTGTGTAGTGTTGAAATTTAGGCCTGGCCGAATTTCAGTATCTATACCTGCAATGTCAAAGGGTAAGTCTTTGTCTCAACAAAAAGGTAGCAGAGTAAACCAACAGCTTAGCATTGACTTCACCAACATAAGAGGTCTCAATTCGAATCTAAACGAGGTTCATCACTACATCGAAAAAAATAAACCTGACATATTGTTTCTTACCGAAACAATTGTCAGTGGCAAAGCATCGAAATTGGATCTCGATAAATACCGGATACCTAGTTACGAATTGGAACATTCCTTTTATAACAAGCATGGTGTCTGTGTATTTGTTCGAAATTCACTTTCATGTATGAGAATTAAGGCCGAGTTGAACTCTAAGCACCATAATTTTATAGCACTGAAGATCTCAGGTGTTGATGAAACTATGTTTGTAATAGGATTATACAGATCCCCAAATTCTACCCCAGGATGTCCCTTTTTCGATAAAATATCGGCTAATCTAGACAAGATTACCACGGACTACCCCAAAGCAAGACTGGTCATTCTTGGAGACTTTAATATTCATAATAAAGAATGGCTTAAGTATTCATCGCGCACTGACGACGAAGGAAGGCAAGCCGAACTGATACTCGCAGATTATCACGGTTTGACGCAAATGATAGAGTGTCCCACTAGAATCGCAGACAATTCACATCATAACAATAATTTGCTGGATCTGTTTTTGACAAATGAACCAGATACTACGAAGACAAAAGTTGAACAACCCCTCGGAACATCGGACCATTTACTAATATCAGCAATAGTGCAATTTACATCACTGACGCAAATTAAAGCAAATCCTCGTCGGGTTTGGAACTATAAACGCGCTGACTGGGAGGAACTGAGAAACTTTTATGATGAAACACCTTGGAAAACTATTTGTTGTGTTGATCAAGATCCTAGCACATCGGCAATAAGAATTTCTGAAATCATAAAAGAAGGAATGCAGCGGTTTATTCCAAATCGATTAATCACTCCTAAAACTGAGCCTTGGTTCACACGGGATGTTGATGAGGCAGTGAGGAATAAACGCAAAAAATTCAAGACGTATAACGCTAATACAACACCTGAAGCCCTTAGCGCCTATAAGAAAGCCAGAAATATTAGTAAATTCAAAATAGACTTGGACAAAGACGCGTTTATCCAGAATAAAGCAAAGAAATACGCCGAGCACCCATCTGGCTCACGTAGTTTCTTTCAGGCAGTTAAATCAGTCCAGAGCAATTTAACTCGATCCTCTATTCCAACCTTAGTTCTGAATGACATTCCCGTGAGCGACTCGAAAGAGAAAGTGGATCTTTTGGGTCGTATTTTCGCAGAAAACTCCAACATAGTTGAACCCCCCCCCCCCCCCCCCCCATTCTCCTACACTCATTCCCCCAGGTGTAACAAAAATGAAACCAATTATTTTTCGTTGCAATATTGTACGGAAAATGCTTCTTTCTGTCAATATCAACAAATCCGCTGGCACCGACGGTATTCCACCCCTCATTCTTAAAAACTTTGCTAGACTACTAGCTTCAATTTTAACAAAAATTTTCTATTTATCTTATAAAACCGGAATATTTCCCGATTCTTGGAAGCTGGCCACCGTTCAACCCATACCAAAGAAAGGCAGTATGATAGACCCTAACAATTATAGACCAATTGCAATTCTGTCGGTTTTAGCTAAAATATTTGAAAAATATGTTAACTACAGTTTGATAGATTATTTGGAAATGTCGCGAATTATTGATGATAAGCAGTATGGTTTTCGTAGAAGTCATGCAACAGGTGATCTGTTAGCCTACGTATCCCATCTCTGGAACAAATCGCTGGAAAACCACGGTGAAGCATTCAGTATTTCACTTGACATTTCTAAAGCATTTGATAAAGTGTGGCATAAAAATCTTATAGCTAAATTAAAATCTTATGGCATAGACCATCTTACTGTCTCATGGATTCATAGTTTTCTTACAGGTCGCCAATTTCATGTTAATTTAGATGGTATATATTTTCACAACCAATGCCGGGGTTCCCCAAGGTTCGGCACTCTCACCAACCTTGTTTCTTCTATACATCAATGACTTACTTATTTCCACAGTGCACCCAATCCATAGTTTTGCTGATGACAGCACATTACATGCATCACATGCATCTCCCAAATTTCGATCTCATACTGCAGTTACCACTGATAGAGAGCTGCTAATTGATTCCATCAACAAAGATCTGGAGCATATAATGGAATGGGGTGATCGTAATCTTGTTTCATTTAATCCAACCAAAACCAAATTATGCCGTATTTCACGAATAGAGCGACATAAAAATTTTCCTATTAAAATAAACCATGAGGAATTGCATGAGGTTGAATCAGTTAGACTTCTTGGAGTGGATATTCAAAATAACCTGAAATGGAATAAACATGTGTTCAACCTCGCTAAATCTGCAATGCAAAAATTAGGATTCTTGAGTCGATGTAAAAAGTATTTCAATCCCGAGCAAATTTTGCTAATCTTCAAGTCCTTTATTCGTCCATGTATGGAGTACTGCTGTCATGTTTGGGGAGGTGCTTGTCAGTCAATAATAAATTGTCTAGACTCTGTACAGAGAAAAGCAATACGGTTGATTGGTAATACCGAACTAACGGACCAGCTTGATTCACTCCAGCACAGAAGAAATGTGGCTGAATTGTCAATCTACTATAATTATAACTTTAGCGAATTCTCCTCTAAGGAAATTCAAAATATCCTTCCATCGTGTGCGCAGTATAATCGACAAACAAGAGTTGCCGAGTTATCTCATCCATTTGTTGTACAAATACCTCGTTGTAGAACTGTGTCCTTCCAAAACGTCTATTTTAATAGAGTGGCCAAATTATGGAACTCAATGCCTTCCTCTGTATTTCCCGATGAATTTTCCCCTCAGACATTTAAAGAAAATGTCCATCATCATTTAAAAAAATTAGTATAGTTATCCCTATATCCATTTTCCTCATCTCCTTCCTTTATAGTTGACATGGTATCTTCGGATATTCAAAGAGTCTAAAAAATGTGTAGTTTCGGATAATATTTGTTCTGATTTTGTCTCAATTACCTGTGGTGTTCCTCAAGGATCTGTACTTGGCCCGTTACTCTTTGCTATGTTTATCAATGATCTGCCTGATATACTCAAATATTGTTATGTGCACCTTTATGCTGATGATGTGCAAATTTATACCGATGGACTTGCGAATAATATATCCAGTATAGTATCAAAAATAAATCTAGATCTTGATAGTATACTGCAGTGGACTAAGCGAAACAAATTAATGCTGAACTCTTCGAAAACTGTTTCACTTCTCTTTAGCTTGTCTAACAATGAATACCATAAAGCTAATGCACCGCTAGTTCGTCTGGGTGATGAAATTATAAAGTACTCTGAATATGCACGGAATCTTGGTATAATTCTTGATACTAAATTAGACTGGAAACATCATGTAGTAGCCGTTTGTTCCAAAGTATATGGTTGCCTTCGTGGGCTTTGGGCGACATCTTCTTTTACCTCCCAGTATAATAGGAAAAAATTGTTCAAGTCACTTTTACTTCCTTACTTTACTTATTGTTCGACTGTTCTTGGTTCTTTAAGTGCTGGTGATCTTGCCATATTACAAAGAGCATACAATGCCTGTATCCGATATGTTTACCATCTACCACGATTCAGCCGTCTTTCACGATTTTATAAGTCTCTTTTAGGTTGTAGCTTTAGGACTTATATTAATTATTTGCTTTGCGTTTTAATTTTTAAAACTATAAAAACTAAGGAACCCAGCTACTTGTTTGAAAAATTAAACTTTGATAATCGACGTAGTCAGCGATTAAATCGCATTAGTCTACCCAATAATCGAACAACTATAAAAAATAACTCGCCTTTTGTGTATGGTCTTACTATTTTTAATGAACTATCCCCTAGTATCAGACAATTGAATTCAATTCTGGTGTTTAAAAAGAAATGTTTTGAAGCTCTTTGTGCAGCTGATAATTGATGAATTGATTGTTGAATATTGGTTATGATGAATGAGAAATGTTTGAGGTGTGGAGGAAGAAGGGAGGAGGAGAATGAGGGAAATGTTAAATGGCAGAATTGTTATTTTATTGTATCATAATTTTACCTACTAGTTTTTAGTAGGCGAATGCAGGTTTTAAAAATACTTTTATTGAATTCTTTTTTTTTCTCTGCTTGTTTTTAAAGTACAAATAATTAATGTATATTGGTAATTACTTGATTAAATTGAATAAACTATTTACAAAATATATATACGATAAAAAAGGCTTGGCCTTATGTATGTATAATTGATGAATTAAATAAATAAATAAATAAATAAAAATAAATATTTCATATTTAGTGTGCTAAACATGTCTAACTAATTAATAAAAAAATAAATGGGCCCAGGACACGTTGTTCTGATAATATAATATAATACAATTATTAATTCAATTAAATATTTTAGTAATAGTGTTCATTTTGTGTAATTTTGTAAAAACACAATGGATAGTGTTCACGCATTATCGTGAATTTCTAAATAGTTCATCTGAAAAATCAAAATATTTTAAATTAGAATCAAAACAAAACCAATTAAAGATTTATTTATTATTTATAAAATTATGCAAAACATTACCAAAACAATCCTTTTGAAATGTCAACGAAACTGTCAATTTGAAGTGACGTGTTCGGTATATTTTGATCATTCATTCGATATTTTCAATTTTCACATTGAATTTATGTGTTCGTTATTCTATATTATTATAGACTGAGAGCCCGTAACGGCCAGACCTTCGTTATTTTATAAAAGCTGAAAGTTTCTCTGCGCATACCCCCTACTCAGGTAGGAACGATAAGCGACATATGAAGTTTGGATCATAGTGGCTTTGGCAGGGAGCAGGTTCCAAAGGGGCCTCCAAAGTTTCGTGAAAGTATAAAAGCTAATTTTTTTATATATTATTCGGGAGAGTATTAGAAGTCACGTCACCCAATGCCAGACACTTACTATCGTGGGAACCCCCTGCCAGACACCCTTAAACTTTAAACTTTAAGGGTGTCTGGCAGGGGGTTTCCACGATAGTAAGTGTCTGGCATTGGGTGACGTGACTTCTAATACTATCCCGAGTAATATATAAAAAAATTAGCTTTTATACTTGCACGAAACTTTGGAGGCCCCTTTGGAACCTGCTCCCTGCCAAAGCCACTATGATCCAAACTTCATATATCGTTAATTGTTCCTACCTGAGTGGGGGGTATGCGCAGAGAAACTTTCAGCTTTTATAAAATAACGAAGGTCTGGCCGTCGCGGGCTCTTAGTCTATTAATTCTATAGTTTCGAGATCGTTGGTAAACTTGACAGCTGTGTGGAGTTTATGATTTGTAGTTTTGGCTTTCTATAAAATGGACTGTTTTGGTAGTTTTGGCCTCTTATTCTTACGAATTTATATCTGAATAGTATAGTCAGTAAAAAGTGTTGTTTGTGTTACCATGTAGTTGGTTGAGTATGAGCTAAGCTCTCTCTTTGTTAGTTTTAAGTAAATTTTAAATATTTTGTATTCCCATGTGTTAGATCAGTAATAGTAAAATTAATAAAGGAAGTATATATAAAGTTGTGTGCATCAGGTCAGTTTTTTAATGTATATATAAATTAACCAAATAGTTTTTTCTTTGTTCTCTGACAAATAACTCGTCGAGTGTGCATGCAGTAAAAAAAAACTCGTAGAAGTTTTCATCGATTGGAACGGGTGATGTTTCCATGCATCTTTCATTTCATATGTACATGATTTTAAATCATTATATGAGCTGATATATTTTCATCATTGCATCGTTCATCTCATATGTACATGATGTCAACTATTATATGAGCTGATATATTTTCGTCATTGCTTCAGTTAATCATCTCATTTACATAACTTCAACTACTATATGAGCTGATATTCTCGTCATTACTTCAGTTAATCATCTCATTTACATAACTTCAACTGTTATATGAGCTGATATATTTTCATCATTGCATCAATCATCTCATATGTACATGATTTCAACTATGATATGAGCTGATATTTTCGTCATTGCTCCAGTTAATCATCTCATTTACATAACTTCAACTATTATATGAGCTGATAGTTTCGTCATTACTTCAGTTAATCATCTCATTTACATAACTTCAACTATTATATGAGCTGATATATTTTCATCATTGCATCATTCATCTCATATGTACATTATGTTCAACTATTATATGAGCTGATATTTTCGTCATTGCTTCAATCAATCATCTCATTTACATAAATTCAACTGTTATATGAGCTGAGATATTTTCGTCATTGCTTCAAAGTTCAATCAATCATCTCATATGTACATGATGTTCAACTATTATATGAGCTGATATTTTCGTCATTGCTTCAATCAATCATCTCATATGTACATGTTTTCAATCATTATATGAGCTGATATATTTTCATCATTGCATCATTCATCTCATATGTACATAACTTCAACCATTATATGAGCTGATATTTTCGTCATTGCTTCAGTTAATCATCTCGTTTACATAACTGCAATTATTATATGAGCTGAGATATTTCCATCATTGCATCATTCATCTCACTTACATAATTTCATCTATTATATGAGCTGAGATATTTTCGTCATTGCTTCAATCAATCATCTCATATGTACATGATTTTCAACTATTATATGAGCTGAGATAGTTTCGTCGTTGCTTCAGTTGATCATCTCATTTCCATAACTTCAACCATTATATGAGCTGATATATTTTCATCATTGCATCAATCATCTCATATGTACATGATTTCAACTATTATATGAGCTGATATTTTCGTCATTGCTCCAGTTAATCATCTCATTTACATAACTTCAACTATTATATGAGCTGATATTTTCTTCATTGTATCATTCATCTCATATGTACATAACTTCAACCATTATATGAGCTGATATATTTTCATCATTGCATCATTCATCTCATATGTACATGATTTCAACTATTATATGAGCTGAGATATTTTCGTCATTGCTTCAGTATTTCCATATTTGCATCACGGTGTTGGAAGTTGATGTGCCAACCAACTCACATCAAATATATCTTCAATAAAAAAAATACAGTCCACCTCTCATCGACGCCGCATCAGATAGTGAGGTGTTAAATATTGAAAAACTACAACATGTAGCACAATTTACAACATAGCGTTTCAGAACTAAACTGTGCCTGATTTCGGAAGACATATATGATGTGGTGACGGGGGTTGAAACAAAACCGTTAACATCTGGAGCTGAACAGTTAGCGTGGACTTAAAAGGACGCACGTGCACAGCAGATTATAGGAACTTCAATTGCCAGCAATATGGTATTGCATGTGGTAAATTGTGGTAATGCTGTAGAAATGTGGAAGAAACTAGCAGACCTTTTTGAACAAAAGAATGAGACAAATAAAATGATGTTAAACCAAAAGTTTTTCAATATGAATAATGAATCCTCAGAGAACATAACCACGTTTATTGCACGTATGGAGGAGATAGTGCAGCAACTGAAATCATTAGGACAAAATATTTCGGCTGATATGGTGATAACAAAATTATCATTAATTATCTATTTTCTTTGCGGCTTTTTTGTCCAAATTTATTGTTCTTTTTTCTTTCTTTTTGGACACGCAAAACAACTGGTCCAAACGTTTAACAATAGAAGCTCTACATATATACACACAATACATACAACATCAAACGAGACACTGATAACATTACACCACTATTCTGCAATATCATTAATGACGACATTTTGAAGAAACAAACACATAACAACAACAAAAGAAAACGGACACCAAGCCATAGGAACACAAATATCAACAGCACTAACGAACACACTCACACAAAAAGAAGAAGAATTAATTAATTCACAACGAATCATCATCCACTCTTATCATTACAATTTTACTGTTTATGATGAGGCTAAGTATTTTCATACTGAATTTTGTTTAATAGTATTTGTTTAATAATTTTTAATATAGTGTATACATTAACTAGTTCTGTTTTGTAATTTGTAACTATCAAAAAATTGTAAGTACACCACACTTTTGAAATAGCGCTAGTATTAATACATTACTAACTGTTTAGAATTTTGGTCTTAGGCTGTCCTTTGAGAACCATACCATACCATACGTATCGAAACGTCAGGCAAACAAAATAATACTAAACATTACCACCTATGTATTTTATTCAACAAAAAGGAAAATAAAAAAGAAAGAAAAAAAAACAACAAATTTTGACTGAAAAGCCGTAAAGAATAGTTATTTTTCTACTCCCTATCACAGTAAATTATAAATTACATCACACTATCCATGTCATGTAAATTGATTATTTCAAATAGCGTGCGGTAAGTAAAAAAAAATTGTGCGGTAATGGATTTTCATATATATATATTACCGCACGCTTTTAATAAAAAGAAAAATTTTTATTTAAAGAAAAATTTGATTTTTAAAAATTAAATATTTCAATTCATTTTGACACAGAATAATGCAAAGCCTACTACAATTTGTAAACTATTTGCATTTAATTTATAATTAGTAGTTCACTTTTTCAAGTAATTATATGCGTTTGGGCATTAAAACAAAGTCGTAGAAAAAGTATATAACAAATCTCGAGTTGTAAGCATTTTCCATGCTCGTGAAGATACTGCACTCGACGCTACGCGTCTCGTGCGCAAAATTTTCCCTCGCATGTAAAATGCTATTTACAACTCTAGATATGTAATATACTAATTACATATCGAAGGCTGAAAGTAGAAGATTACGCCTGCGGTTCATATTGAAGCCCGACGCGAAGCGAGGGCTTTTATTGAACCAAGGGCGTAATCGTCCTTTCAGCCTGGCTGTATGTACAACGTGTTACGCACAACTGCACAACTTAATTGTAGTACAAATCAATTTTTGAATTATTTAAACTCGCTAGACATTTTGAAAATTATACTAAACATGCCATGATTTTCACCATAAACTTCATACAATAATTTATTTGTTTGTTCTAATTTTATGAATAATTTACGAATGATTATTTTACGGGCGGAAAAGTAGAAAAATATAATAATATTTCATATAGCAACGGGCTTTTATTTTACGGGCGTTAAGTTCAACTTTCAGCCATGATAACTAGGTTGCAAAATGTGTTTTACAATTCGTATGTGCGTAAAATAAATAATTAATATCAAACATACGGTCGTGAAAAAACAATATATTAAAAATTATCATGTAATTACCTTCTGAATTTAATGCTTTCAGTTGTGCATGGGAATCTACAAGCTCCACAGAATGAACGCTGGATAAATTAAGAACGCGGTTAGTGATGGAAGAGGATCGGATGGGAGCAAGAGAAGAAACACGAGTGTCTGAAGCTAGCTATGTATATGAAACAGAGGAAGAAATTTGGGTACAAGTGTAATGTATCTACACATCATCCCTTAACTCCTACAAAATCTTACAATGACCGCACATAAAATAAACAACAAATTTCCATTATATTCTAAAGTAAACAAACCGCAAAATCATTTTCACACGATAACAAAAAACATATGTGAAAATAAACATAATTTATTTTAAACCAAAAGAAAGTTTTCGAAACTCATATTTCATAAAAACTATTAAATGGAATATGATTACTGAGCATAAGTAAATGATATAATTTTCATTTATTTTTATGATGTAATAAATTTAAACTAAAAAACTGAATATGTCGGTCAATTAAAATTACAAAGAAAATATAAAAATTATGTGACACATTTTTAACATTATGAAACAATTAATTTTAAGAATATTTTTGCTAAATGTGTAATTTTTAGTAATATCGATTTTGTATAAATAGAAGAAATTATCGATAATAAAATTCAGATTTGTATATTTGTCTAAAAGAGAAGCAAGTGTTTTATCCATATATATAAGTCTGACGAAGTCCATTTCGCTTAAGCTTAAGTGACTTCTAACAGTTGGAGTATAGCAATCATTTGATTTGCGCAAAGCATTGCTATATGAAGATTGGACTGTACTGACCAACGGACTTTTTGAACAGAAATTATTTCTCCTCACTGAAAGATTTATTCTTTAGTGCAACTCATTAATGGATTTAACACACAATTTCGAAGAGGATTACAAACGTTATATGGCGACCTGTGCCAAACCGAACGAGAGGAAACTGTTTACACTCATCAAAAAGAAACCAATTACTATTGAGGAGTACAAGTCGAGAAAGCCGGACATAATAATAGAACAAAAAACAAACTTTATTTCTAACAAGCCAAAAAGAGGAGGTCAGCTGGCGAAATTAAACCAAGAAATTGCCAGTTTACATCGATTGTTAGTAATTTCGAGTGAAGAACAAAAATCATATTCCTAAAGAAAGCCGCTGAACTAAAAATAGAGAAGAATAAAATAATAAAGAAAAAGAAGGACACGAAGAAATCAGCAAAATTAAACTAAACTAAAATTTTATATCATATAATAAATATTAATTTCAAAAACTTTTTAATAAAATTAATTAAGAATAATTTTAAATACGATTTTATGTTACAATTAAATATTAATTCCTAAAAATTTCTTTTCAATAAAAAACAAAATTAATTAATAATAATTTTAATTAAACTAAATTACAATTTTATATTTTATGTTACAATTTAATTTCTAAAAACAAAAAGAATTTTTTTTAAAAAAAAAACTAATAATTAAAAATAATATAGCTAATAGCAATGGGAAATTCCGCGAGAAAACCAGACCGTACTGAGGAGGTCTTTATATCTAATGGAGCTGGTTCCGCAACCAACATTCAATCGGGCGTTAGCGAAATAAATAAATACGAAATTATAGTAATCGTAATAATCGTTGTATTAGCCATACTATTTTTACTCTATAAGATAAAAACTAGTATTAAGAAAAATGTTAGAACAGAGATCATAAGGAATACAGTTTAAATAAACAAAAAAAAAATTTTCTATTAATAAAAAAAAAAATATATATATTTTAAAAATAAATTTTACGTTGTTTTAAATTTTCTTCTGATATAAAATATTTTGATAATGTGGTTTTGATAGTTCACCTTTATAATTTGTTTTGATAGTTCACTTTGATATATGGAATTAGTAAAAAGGGGTAACGAAATAATAAAAGAGTTGCAAAGAACACTCACGAATCTAAAAAAGAATCCAAACAGGGAATTTTCGCATGAACACATATTAAACTGTTCTACTCAATTAAAAAATTTAAGGACAGAGTTTAGAACCCTATTCACAAAGCTAAATTTAGATACAGATGATGAGATAACCAATAAATTGAAGAGTAGATTCACGGAAGTTTACGAAGAACTCAAAGAAAAACTAAAAGACTATTCTGAAAATCTTTTAGAAATTTCTCTACAGAGTGATAACTTGGACAACATGTCTTTCGATATAGAAAAAACATTGAAAATTGTGCCAATTTTCGATGGCAAATCTAATGAATTGCCAATATTTCTGAACCTGATACAACACTTTAGTGACACACTAAATAATAATCAGGAAAAAGAAAAATTGATAAAATTCATCTTAGATACTAGGTTGACAGCAAACGCCAAGACCAAACTTATAGCTGCCAAAACACCTAAGACAATCCAAGAACTAAAAGATCTATTCAATAAAATTTTCAAGAAACGATCCACATCTCTGAATTTACAAACTCAGATAGCTCAATCAAGGCAAGGTAATCAGTCAGCCGAAAGTTTTGGAAATAAAATAGAGCAATTAATTACGGAACTGAATTCACTGCAGGTATCAGAGCAGGGTGAAGCACACACCGATATTATAACCAAATTAAATGAGCAAGCGGGTCTCAATGCTTATAAAATCGGGTTAAATGAACCGCTAAAGAATACGGTATATGCTGCAAGGTTAGGCTCATTACAGGAAACGATCCAATACGCTTCAGAAGTAGAAGAGCAAACTAAAACCGCGCACATGCTACATTTCAATTCGCGACGTTTTAGGGATGATTTTAGAAATCAGATGGGTAGAAATTTTAGGTCAGGAAATGCGAACTATCAAAACAACAAAAATTTTAATGGTTACAATAACCAAAATAATAGAAATTTTAATAATTATAATAATCAAAATAAATATTTTAATAATAATAATTTTAATAAAAATGGGTATAGAAATAGAAATATTGCTCAAAATAATCATAGAAATTTTAATAATTTTAATAAAAATAATTTCCAACAGAATGGAAACTATAACCAATTTAATAATAATAATAATAATAATAATAATGTTAGAAGAAATAGTAATAGAGTTAATATAACTCAGGCGGAAAACTGGGAAGGAGTCTCCGAAGTCCAGTTAACGGACGACTCCATGATTGTAAAATCCCAATGAAAATATTTAAGCTAAATCTTAGTACAAATTCTAATTACATAAAAATTCGCACGAATATAACGCAAGGATATAAAAATTTTTTAATTGATACCGGAGCAGATATTTCTCTGCTCAAAGTAAATAAAGTAACAGAGCATATAAATATTAATGATGAAAGATGTAAGATTACGGGCGTTACTAGCAATGAAACTTATTCACTAGGAACAGTGAATGCGATTTTGAATATTAATAATAATAATGTGGAGCAGGAATTCCACTTAATTAACGAAGAATTTCCAATAGTGACGGATGGCATATTAGGCAGAGATTTTCTGCATAGAAATTGTTGCAAAATTGATTATGAAACATATACAATCTCAATATATATTAATGAAGCAGAAGTCGTATTACCAATGAATACACGACTACCAGATGAGAGCGGATTTATCGTACCAGCAAGGTGTGAAGTTATTAAAGCAGTAAATATAGATTTAAAAGAGGACAGCGTTATACTCAATCAGGAAATACAAGAAGGAGTATTTATAGCGAATGTCATAGTACCAGCGAAAGGCACTGCAAACGTCAAAATTTTAAACACAAAAGAACATGACGTCATAATAAAAGATATAGCCGTAAAGATAGTACCAATTACAAACTATCATGTATTACGAATGGATAAAATCAAGAGCAGTATGACATTAGAGCAAAGATTTGAAAAGATTTCAGATGAGTTAAATTTAGAAGAATTGGATAACGAAGCAAAACAATCAATTTTAGAAATTTGTAAGCAATACGCTGACATTTTTTACGTTTCGGATGAAAAGTTATCAACAAACAACTTCTATAAACAAAAAATTCCAGTGGTGGACAATAGTCCAGTATATATTAAGAATTATAGGCTACCGCAAGCGCATTTAGAAGAAATTGATAAGCAAGTAAACAAGCTTATTAGAGAAGACGTGATAGAGGTATCACGTAGCAACTACAATTCACCTTTACTAATAGTGCCGAAGAAGAGTGCAAACGATCAAGCAAGCTACAGGCTAGTGGTCGACTTTAGACAACTAAATAAGAAGATCATGGATGATAAGTTCCCGCTAACAAGATTGGATGACATCCTTGACAATCTGGGCAGAGCTAAATATTTTTCGACGCTAGATTTAACGAGTTCATTCCATCAAATAGAACTTGAGAAAGAATCACGACACTTAACATCATTTTCGACAAATAAAGGTCAATTCCAATTTAAACGATTACCATTTGGTTTAAAAATTTCAACGAACAGTTTTCAACGTATGCTAACGATTGCACTAGCAGGTCTAGAGGCTGAGGCGTTCTTATATGTTGATGACATTATTATATTTGGATGTAGTTTGAAACATCACAACATGAACTTAATCAAAACATTCGAAAGATTAAGGGAATATAATCTAAAATTAAACGCAAAGAAATGTAATTTCCTTAAAACTGAAGTAACATATTTGGGACATCTTATAACTAACGAGGGAATAAAAACGGACCCAAAGAAGTATGAAGTGATTAAAAATTATCCAACACCGATTAGTGCAGATGAAACAAAGAGATTTACAGCATTCTGTAATTACTACAGAAGATTCATTCCCAACTTCGCGGAAATAGCCAAACCACTGAATAACCTAACGAAGAAAAATGCAACATTCGATTGGACAGATGAATGCAATAAAGCATTCAAAATGCTCAAAGAAAAATTGATCAACCCACCTATATTAAAATATCCAGATTTTAATGAAACATTCGTAATAACAACCGACGCTTCGAATTACGCTCTAGGAGCAGTACTCTCACAGGGTGAGATTGGAAAGGATCTACCTATTTCATACGCAAGTAGATCACTGAACAAACATGAGATTAATAAACCGGTCATTGAGAAAGAATTGCTTGCTATACATTGGGCAATCAATTTTTTCAGACCATATGTTTACGCTAGAAAATTTAAAGTAGTCACGGATCACAGACCTTTGATCAGTCTGTTTACACACAAGAATCCTTCATCGAAATTAACTAGAATAAGGTTAGATCTGTCAGACTATGATTTCGAAATTATATATAAACAAGGAAAAAGCAACACTAATGCTGATGCATTATCGAGGATAAAAATTGATTCTGAAACATTAAAAGCCATGATACCTACAACGGTAAATATCGTCACGAGAGCAATGAAGAAGAAAGAGGAAACAAAAGACGTCGAGATAAATAACAACGCAGAGATGGATAAGGGTGGCCAACTTTATGCATGGAACTGCACCTCGATATCTGAAGTGAGGAATCTAAAGAATTTAAAATTTATTATATATGAAAGTTTGCAGAATGATAATAATAATGATGAATTTAAGACATACAGCGATAATCCACTTAAGAACTTAGGTTCTATGAAGGAGAAACTGGGATGTAAATCAAAATATAAATTAGCGCATAAAGATAATAATAATTATATATCAATTAATGATAAAGAAGTTTTAGTACAATACAGTGATAATCCACGTATGAATTTAGATTTTATGTTGGAGAAGCTGATATTTAGCATGCATGCAGAGAATATAGAAAAATTAGCGCTCAAGAGTAATGATGTAATATTTACTCATATCGACATGAATGAATTTAAAAGAAAATTTACCGAACTGCAGTCGGATTTAAATAAAATAAATAAGCAAACGAAGTTAAAAATTATAATATATGACGCGCCGTTAAGAATTGAAAACAAAGATAAAATGCTCGAAATAATAAAAGAATTCCATGACACCAAACATTATGGTGGTCATGCTGGTATTAGAAGAACAATAGCTAAAATAAAGCAACGTTATATTTTCAAAAATTTAAATAAACTGGTTAAAAATTATATAAGTAGATGCGAATTATGTACTAAGAATAAGCAAATTAGACATGTAAAAGAAAAATTAACTTTAACTGAGACTCCAAAGACTAGTTTTGAGATCATTTCAATGGACACAGTAGGTCCATTAAGGCTAACAAACACGAACAGATACATACTAACCATTCAGTGTGAATTAACTAAATTTGTAGAAGCTATCCCCTTAGAGAATAAAGAAGCGAGAACAATAGCGAAAGCCTTAGTAGAGAAGTTCATTCTGAAATATGGAAATTTCAAAATTTTAAAAACAGACATGGGCACTGAATTTGTGAATGAGATTATGAAACACGTATGTTCATTCTTTTCAATCTCGCACGTAACTTCAACACCTTATCACCACGAAACCCTTGGTTCCATTGAAAGGAATCATAGAGTTTTGAACGAATACTTACTTGCATTCACAAACGACTATAACTGGGAAGAATGGATCCCCTACTTTGTATTTTGTTACAATATAACTCCTCATACGGATACAAACCATTCTCCTTTTGAGCTAATTTTCGGTAGATTAGCTACATTACCAACTGACGAAAAATTTACAACTAGTGCACCAGTATACAATCTTGACGACTATGTTCAAGAATTAAGATATCGCTTACAACAAGCACACGCTAAAGCAAATGAACTCCTACACCTAGCAAAGATCAAACGTAAAGAATCTTACGATCTAAACGCAAATCCCATAGAGTTGAAAATTGGAGAATTAGTCTGGTTAAAAGCTGGTGATCGAAAGAAACTCGATGCACCCTATTCAGGACCCTATGAGGTCATAGATATTAAGGAAACAAATGTAGAGATAAGAAAGGGCAATATAATTAAGAAAATACACAAAAATAGATTAAAGAAATATAAACCCATTGAGGATTGAAAATAATAATAATCGACATTTATTATAAACAATGAAAATTAGAGTCGATTTAAGATATATTAAATTAAAAATATTAAAGTAAATCAACAAAATTTTTTACTTTTTTTTTTCTATTAAAAGCAAAAAATTTTTTTTAAGGAATAAGGGTGTAATGTATCTACACATCATCCCTTAACTCCTACAAAATCTTACAATGACCGCACATAAAATAAACAACAAATTTCCATTATATTCTAAAGTAAACAAACCGCAAAATCATTTTCACACGATAACAAAAAACATATGTGAAAATAAACATAATTTATTTTAAACCAAAAGAAAGTTTTCGAAACTCATATTTCATAAAAACTATTAAATGGAATATGATTACTGAGCATAAGTAAATGATATAATTTTCATTTATTTTTATGATGTAATAAATTTAAACTAAAAAACTGAATATGTCGGTCAATTAAAATTACAAAGAAAATATAAAAATTATGTGACACATTTTTAACATTATGAAACAATTAATTTTAAGAATATTTTTGCTAAATGTGTAATTTTTAGTAATATCGATTTTGTATAAATAGAAGAAATTATCGATAATAAAATTCAGATTTGTATATTTGTCTAAAAGAGAAGCAAGTGTTTTATCCATATATATAAGTCTGACGAAGTCCATTTCGCTTAAGCTTAAGTGACTTCTAACAGTTGGAGTATAGCAATCATTTGATTTGCGCAAAGCATTGCTATATGAAGATTGGACTGTACTGACCAACGGACTTTTTGAACAGAAATTATTTCTCCTCACTGAAAGATTTATTCTTTAGTGCAACTCATTAATGGATTTAACACACAATTTCGAAGAGGATTACAAACGTTATACAAGAAAGAAAACGAAAAGAACAAGAAATTATATAAATGTTTTCACTGTCATAAAGTTGGGCATTTCAAGAGAGATTGACCATTATTAAAAAAGGACCATTCCTCTGCAAATAATATCGAAAAAAATATTGATGCTTTTATGTGTGAAATTAATGAAACAGAAGATAATCTTTGGTTATTGGATATGGGAGCCGGTGATCATATGACGTATCAACGATCATGGTTTAGTGATTTCCATGTTTTGAACCCACCTAAAGAGGTGAAAATAACAGATGGTGGTAAACTAAGCGCACCGAGCTATGGTGTTATGAATATTCTTGCTTTTAATGGTAATAGTTGGCAAAAAAAAACAATTATTGGATGTTCTATATGTGTACCCAAGTTAAAAACAAATTTATTTTCTGGAGCGCGCGCCATTGATAAAGGATTGGAAATAACGTCGAATAAAAATAAATGTGAGCTGAGACACAACAACAATACTGTTGCAGTGGGAGCTCGGGAAGGCAATCTTTTTAAATCCAAAGTTATTTCTTCCTCAGAAAATTTAGCAAATAATACCGTTACAAAAGAGGAAAATTTACAAATATGACACGAAAAATTCGCTCATCAACATATTAAACATGTTCGGAATTTTTTAAAGAGTCAAAATATTGAATTCATCGATTATGATTTCACATGCGAAGCATGCATATTTGGAAGAAGAAAAAAGAAGTTTTTTAAAAAGTCACTGTAAACTGAAAAGAAATGTGGAGAAATTATAAGTGCTGATGTTTGCGGACCTATGCAAATAGAATCACAGGTATTTTTTATTATTAGAACATAATTATTCAAATGTTCCCCATTCTATGAATTCACTCAAAGAATTGTCTAGAAATTTAATGCAAAAAATCCCATTTAATGTAAAAACATTTCCATAATATGGAGTCTAATGACAGTGGAAAAATTCAACTTAAGTAAAAATAAATAAGTGATGAAGAATTTTCAACTTTGAAAATGTCATCGCCTCAACGGCGTAATCTCGCCCAAGGATTCGAGCCGGGCACTGACGAGGTAGGTTCGAATCCCAACCGAAACACGAAAAATGTGAAGTGAAGTTTTTTTCTGAGAAACTTTAAACCATACCTTTGAATTGAAAAAATTCCAATTACTTCTTTACTTACTTGAGTTTATTTGATCTCAAAAATTCAAAATAATTATTCACATTTCCGCTTTATTTTTTGCATAAAAACCAAATCACAAGTGACAGATAAACTAAAAATTTTCATAATGATAAGAAATCAAGATGGATGTGTCAAAATTCTAAGGACTATTGTCTGGTCAGACCATTGTCTGGTCTAGAATTTGTGAATGCTGGTATTAGAAAATTGCTGGAAGAGAATGGAATAGCCCATCAAAAAACATTCGCATACACACCAGAACAGAATGGTTCTGTTGAATGTGAAAATCGTACCATTGTTGAAGCGGCTCATACAATGCTTTATGGAAGTAAAATGGATCTAAAATTCTGGGGTGAAGCTGTAAATGCAGCAAACCGCACTGGAACTACTAGTGTACCTGGTAAAACGCCGTATGAATTGTGAAATGATAAGAATCCAAATTTTCTACATTTACAAAAGTTTGGGTCTACTGTGTATGTTCATATTCCAAAAGAAAAAAGTCCAAGCGGCACGTATATCCGCTAGAAATAGGTAGATTTCGAGATCAGACAGTTTTGTGTGCCAGTAGAATCTTATGTATCAGATTAGTTTAAACAAAACAAACTAATTTCAAACAGATATCGAACAAATTTTAAAAAGAAAATTAGCTACCTACAAGCAAAATTATATCTATCCAATTTTGCAACAAACAAATATCAAATCTACCACAAAACATGTGTGTGACAATTTATGAAACAAACCTACTCTATATCATATGTCGTGCAATTACTGCAAAATATCAAAATAGTTTATTTCTAAGAAAAAAAATAGTTTTTTTCTATTCAAATCTTTTATTTTCTTGACTGTTATAAGGTTGACATTGACTGTTATAAGGTTTTTGGAAATTGTAGTTGGGGATTGCTGCAAACTTTTTTGTTGAAGCCAACAAGTCAAAAACCTTTAACTGCAGAGGTTTATATATATAAGAAATGGATTAAAATGTTTTTACAGATTCTAAATTTATGAAGATTTTAAAAATATTAGTATCCAAACGGCCGTTATAACGGATTAAAAAAACCACTTTTTTTTCTAGTATAAAGCCTATAGTTCCTTAACCATGTGTCAGATTTTTTTGATTTACGAACTTGTCCAAGATATTAATAAAACACACATTTTTCAGAAAGGTTTTTTGGTCTGGCTCCACAAATGCAACCGTGAGAGCGCCGGTTGATTCAAACGCATTTTGTGTTTTACAAGCTTTTTTGTTGGAGCCGCTCACTCAGAAAGCTCCAGCCACAGAGGTCTTTTTTTTGAAAGAAACTGATTAAAAAGGTTTCAAAGATTCTAAATTTATGAAGTTTTTAAAAATATTAGAATCCAAACGGCCGTTATAACGGATCTAAAAAACAGAGTTTTTTTCTAGTATAAAGCTTCTAGTTTCTTAACCATGTGTTGGATTGGGCTGATTTTCGAACTTGTCCAAGATATTAATAAAACGCACATGTTTAAAAAAGGTTTTTTGATCTGGCCTTATAGATGCGACCGTGAGAGTGCCGGTTGTTTCAAAAAAAAATTTTTTTTTGCAAACTTTTTTGTTGGAGCCGCTCACTCAGGAACCTCTAACTGCAGAGGTCTTTTTTTAAAACAAATTGATAAAAAAGATTCCAAAGATTATAAATTTGTTAAATTTTTTGAAATATTAGTATCCAAACGGCCGTTATAACGGTTTTAAAAAATCAATTTTTTTCAGAAAAAAGCCTCTAGTTTCTTAACCACGTGTCGGATTTTGCTGATTCACGAACTTGTCCAAGATATTATTAAAACACACAAGTACAGAAAATTTTTTTGATCTACCTCAACAAATGCGACCGTGAGAGTGCCGGTCGTTTTCGTTATATCTCATATCGTTTATATATATATATATATATATATATATAAATTTTTTTTTTTTTTTGTTTTTTTGTCTCCGCTTATCATATATAGTCGTTTGGCACAAAAATTTTTCCGAAATTCCGAGATGAAGCCCATTGCAATAGGTAGATTTTTATATGAAATCTACCTAAAAGGCAAGAAAATGTGTATTTATTGGTTATGACTTATGACGAAAATGAATGAATCAACTAATAAAGTCCAATTAGCAAGAAACGTTACATTTGTCGAAAATGATACTGTGGAAATAATACTAAAAGCTAAAGAAAAAGAAATCAATGAAGTAAACCTTAATACTCATAGTTATTCTGATTGCGATTATGATAGCGACAGTAGTTTTATATCCAGTGAAGAAATAATACAGGAGAGCAATGCTGATGAAACTTTACTGCCTTGAAGTGAAACAGAAAGTAATAAGGAAGTAATGCCAATAATAAAGCCGGTGTTCACTTGAAAAGCAAAATGTAATGGAAAAAAGGTTACGTGATAAAAAGAAAGTGCAACGAAAATATGATTGCTGTCAAGATGATAGTGATTACAATTGTAAGCAATTTAGTGATTACAATTGTAAGCGATGAAGCAACTATGGCGTCCGTTTTTTACTCTTCAGTTATTGAGCCATCTACGTATGCAGAAGCAATAAATTCCACAGAGAAAAAACACTGGAAAATGCTATGGATGAAGAATATCAATCTCTATTTGAGAATGAAACATGGATGTTCGTTCAACCTCCAATGAATCAGAAGATCATCGATAGCAAGTGGGTATATAAAATAAAATATAATACTGATAATACTATTGATCGATATAAGAGGAGATTGGTTGTAAGAGGTTTTAATCAACAATATGAAATTGATTACAAGAAAACTTTTAGTACTGTTGTAAGATATACATAAATAAGAATACTTTTAGCACTTGCAGCAAAAGAAAATATGAACATTTGTAAATTTGATGTCAAAACAGCGTTTTTGTACGGCGAAATTCAAGAAGATAGATACACATCTTCTTGAATTTCGCCCACCTATGATGATAAGTTATGAAATGTGTGCAAACTGTTAAAAAGTTTATATGGTCTAAAGCAGGCATCTAGAGTCTGGAATAAATGTTTTACATCGTTCATAAGCAAATTTGGTTTTGTAACGTCGAAAGCTGATCCGTGCATTTTCATTAAAAAATCGAATGAAAAATTGTTAATACTTGTAATACATGTGGATGGTAGGCTGATTGTAGCAAATAATTCAGAAGACATATTGCACCAGTTGTGGATCAATTGAGTAAGAAATTTAATGTTAAACATTTGAAATTAAATTCGTTTTTAAGGAATGGAAATTAAACGATATGAAAAGGGTGGAATCCACCTTTCACAAACTCTATATATACAAGAATTAATTAAAATGTTTAACATGCAAGACAGTAAACCAATATCAACACCGATGGACATAAATCAAAATATGTATGATTTTCAGGATTCAGAAGAGAATACAGTTTTCCAATATAGAGAAGATGTAAGCAGCTTAATGTTTTTATGTGTTGGAACAAGACTAGGTATGGTATGATTGAATTTGATCGGTTTTACGAATCGAAAATGCTAGGACAATTTTTTTCCGATGTATGATTGAAATGTTTCGTAATATGTATTTTCGATTCTCATATAAACGCACCCATTTTGTACAGAATTTAAAAATGTCAAAACCTTTTAAAATTTGTATTTATCATTTGTTTGGTGTTGATATTGATAGAATATATAGTTTAAATGGTGAGTTTGTAGAATCAAGTACTAAAACATGTACAATTTAAATCAGGTAGCTCTATATAATAAAAAAGTTAAGTTGGCATCATTGAAATAGTTGTCATTCGATGAAAAATGTAATAAACGTGTACCATGTCATATTGATTATAAAAAAGTGAAATAAAGAATTTGTGAACATGAAATGTGTTTAGTTATTATATTTAAAAAGGCCATCAGATCTTTTATGCTACTGCTATCGGAACTGGGATATTGCAAATATTTCGACAAATATCCAAACGATGATTAACACAAAACGTAAGAAATTCAACGATCTCAAAACGTGAACACGTGATAATGGAGGGTTACGTCCAATCTCCCAACGGTACTCGTAAACTGGAGTATGGCATGATGATCTCTACTCCAACGTCAAATCAAAACGCAAATGGATTTAAAGGTTTCGACAATCGGGGTGATATTGAAGTTCCACAATAATATCAGACATACGAAGAATTTCAACGTCAATGGGACACGTTAAACGCTATCAGAAATCCTTTGTTTCAAAGTGAAAATCAAAATGAAAATTCTTTAATTCTTAATACTCATCAACGAAGAGATGATAACACAAACGATAATTTAGGTAATTTTAAACAACGATTACATCAGTTACACGAGATTGAAAGTGAGGTTAGAAATACAATACATCCAGTCATCCACAGCGTAATAACGACAACAACGAATTGCAACGTGAACGTGAACTTCTACAATACGAAAGGGAATTGCTACAGCGAGAACGGGAATCAGTTCGACGTGAAACGGAATTGATTAAATATAACGTGCAGCCACAACGAAATGTGAAAAGAACTTGTAATTTTATAACATCAGATGAAGTAAAAAGTTTGATACCGGAATACGATCCAAACAAAACACGATTATCGATTGAACAATGGATTGACAAAGTATTAATGTTTAAAAACATTTATCAATGGAATGAATTAGGAACAATTCATTATATGATGCAACGTTTAAATGGATCAGCCCAAATCCCTAGTTCTACCATAAAAAGTTTGTGCAGTGAATTGATTAGACATTTTTCTAAATATCATGACGAATCTAACATTCATGCCAGAATATTAGCAAGGAAAAAACATCCGAACGAATCATTTGAAAACTATTTCCACGATATTCGTTCATTATGCTCAGTGAAAGTGTCACAATTAAGTACGTGATTAAAAACATGTTTATCGTTAATGTTAATTAGTGACTTATTGTGTCTAACAAATCTTAAATCTCTCGACGAATTACAAAGAAAATTGAGATTTTATGAGGAAGTGAATTCTAGTTGTCACCAAGTTGAGCAACGCAAAGATTCAAACACGCAAAGTCAAAAAACGGATAATCCAGCAGCAGTTAAATGTTATAATTGTAACAAATTCGGGCATATATCTAAGGATTGTCCATTGGAACAACGAAGATCAAGTTGTCCCAAGTGTCAGAAGTTTGGACACACAGTGGATCAGTGCCAAAACAAGCCCTTGACGACTTATAGTATATATTAATCCGATGTAGATTTCACTATTGAACTGGAGCTTTCAAACGACAAGGTCATTTCATCTGGAATTTTCGATTCTGGGAGTAAAATAAGTATCATTAAAGAAAAGGTTATAAAAAATATTCCAAATTTAAATTTAGTATCAGATTTCAAATTTTGTAAAGGTACAAATTCTAATCCAATTGAAGTAATAGGAATTTTAAATTTAAATGTAAAAATTAATGAATTAAATTTTTTTGTTAATTTTAGGGTTGTTCCCGACGATACCATCGACTATTATTGTCTAATCGGAAAAGACATTTTAAGTAATCCAGAATACGAATTTATAATTCACGAAGGCAAATCCTATTTAACCAGAAAAGAGGAATTCAAGGAAAACGAGTTGAAATTCAGAATTCATAGTGAGTCTATACTTAATGAATTAGATAACAATTATGAGGAATAGTAGATTCTTGTATGAGCTTAGAATGAAGGCAATTCTTCACGAGGATGAAGATTCCCGGAACGAGCATAGCGAGTGGAGGGAATCATCCGAGTGAAGAATTGCCTTCATCCTAAGCGAACACAAGATGCTATTTTATCCACGACCTTAAAAATATTTCAAATAATATAAAGTTTTCATTTAAAACTTTATATCGCCATATTGAAATTAATTGGAGCGAAGCGAGCGTAACTCCATTCTTCCCCGATTCGGATTTTCGTTTGAGGACATACTCCTCCCAAACGATTAAAGATATCAAAATGAAATTTTGCATGTAAGACGACATCTAGCCATAGATGGTTTACAAAAAAAAATATTGAAAATTAGACATACCACGGAGGAGTAATCACCGAAAAACGGTTCCCTTTAGACTTTCACTGGGAAAATTATCATCTTTTCACAATACTTAAACAAATTATTAATTTTTTTTTTTTTTTTGTTTTTTTTTTTTTATTTTTTATATTTTTTTTAATTTTTTTTTAATTTTTTTTTTTTTTTATTTTTTTTGAACTCCAGTGATATTGAAAGTCTGAAAATAAAAGTTTGTTATTAGTTGATTTTTTAAAAATTTAATAACACACTTTTACCTACATTGAACAAGTTTGATCATGTTTTCAACCTGGACGAGTTTTTATTTGGTTCGTTCACCTTTTTTTCTTTGCCGTTTTGTTAAAGTCCTTTTTATAGACTAAATTTACGATACGATCGTTGTAGTCAGACATATCAGTTTCAAATCCGTTTAAAAAATTTTTCATTGATTTTCAACTAAATCTATGCCGGAGGTAGATGCAGCAATATTTACCACACATTAAACTGTAGCGATTTTGTAGTTCTTTTGGATTGTAGCATATCTTCGGACATATCTTTTGGATTGGACATAGTTTCGCGCCTTTTTATCAATTGCATTCTGCATTGGTCACCTAGTTTATATAGAAAATAAGAAAAACAAAACGTTTGTTGTTTATTTTAGATTTATATATGTATTGTTCTTGTTTAAACAATATTAATATTAATATAATTATTAAAACAATATTAATATTAATATAATATAAATATAAACAATATTACTATACCAACAAATCAAGTTTTTAATTTGTTAGAGGAATATTTTATAAATAATGTGGAATGAAATAAATAAAGAAGAATTTTATATATAAAATGGAATGAATACAATTACAATGAAAGATATACGCATGGAAAGTATATATTCTTTAGTAGTCGTGGATAAAATATTTTAAGTTTAAATTATCGGAATACACTTTTAATAATACAGAATCCCGATCGATTAAAACAGTCCAGTGTTTTACTTTTTGGGGTAACACAAAAGCGATGCACTAACGAGCCAATTAGAGACATTTTAGAAGAACGGTTGGATAGAAGTCAAAACGAACGAAATCTAGAAATACGAAAAAAGGCTCATGAAAATGTTGAGAAGTTACAGGAAACGAGTAAAAAGTACTTTGATAGCAAACGTAAAAAACCAATCATATATGAAGAAGGTGACTTTGTGTTAATTCGAAACGTTCCACCTCAGGGAGTGATTAGGAAACTTCTTCCCAAATACAAAGGCCCTTATGTAGTGAGTGATAGATATTTACTAACAGACGTAGGTGAGGATTTTAAAATTACCCAAAAACATTTTACTGGTATCTTCGATCCTTCACATATGAAAAAATAGACTTCAAGGAAAGGAAACGAGAGCAGGATTTAGTATTAGACGAGGTGTCAAGTATTGACAGCGATCAGTACATTTATAAAGACGAATGGATTCTGAATAACAACTCTGATTCTGGGGAATCATCCGCTCATCGGGACGATGATAACGTTAGGACGGCCGAACTGTAGAATCAAGTACTAAAACATGTACAATTTAAACCAGGTAACTCTATATTATAAAAAAGTTAAGTTGGCATCATTGAAATAGATGTCATTCGATGAAAAAAGTAATAAACGTGTAGCATTTCATATTGATTATAAAAAAGTGAAATAAAGAATTTCAATCATATGCCATTTTAAATTTCCGAATAGTTATAATCGTCGCAAAAACAACCAAAAGGCTGTAATTGAGAAAAGGTCGCACCAAGGTTTTTGTTCAAGAAATATGTAAGTGAAAGTGAGCGGTTTTTTATAGAAAAAAAACAAATTATATTTCCTCTGCTTAAATAAATTTTAATAAATGTGCATATTTATTATATATTTTAGAATTATGATATGTAGTTCTAGAGTATTACTTAAATTATATAATATAGCTAGATGTTTAGAAAACAAAATGCCATTAAGAAATTTTATAACTAGTGCTTTATGATTTGAGAAGTTTTTGTAAAGAATAAGATACAAGAATTTATTTGTTATAGTTAAAATGATAGTTTCAAGCTAAAGAAAAACATGGCGCGGCTTTTTTTACAGCCTTTTGGTTGTTTTTGCGACGATTTGACTGTTTTTTGTAAAGTTATAATATAATATGGGAGAATCAAATTATTATTATCCATATAAAATATTTTCTACAGAGAACTTTACTCTCGATTTTTTATCAATCTAGGACCTAGGTGCAATATTTAAAAAAATAAAAGTATCGTTTTTATGTAAACAGGTCTCAACTCATGACATGAACAACTCATGAAAAAGTAAAAGAAATATTCGAAAATAAGTCTAAAGCAATGCATTCGAACATTAATAAAATTATTGCATACAACGGAAACACACACATAAAAACTATAGTCTTTGATTAATAATTTTAAAAAATTAACATAACAATTTTATAAAAGTTCTTGTGGATAGCATAAAAGCTTAAATCGATTGTTATTTACTCTAAATAAATAATAAACAAAACAACATTGTGCGAAAAAAGATGTGAAATTAAGTGTTTCGCAATTAAACAATTTTTTTAAAAATTCTTGATTATGTTCAGCCAAGTACCATTGGTGTCTTCCATAAACTTTATAGTCTATGATTGACTGAAAGTTTTAAAAAAATCAGTTTTTACGGTTATATATCACCTCAATCTCGAAATCGGCACATATTTGTCATTTTCGCCTTATCTTACCACATAAATATACGTAAATACATATATTTTCATTTTCAGTGAGAAAGTCGTTGTGAATAATGGATAATAAACAATCAAGTCCTCACCATAAGGGTTTTGTTCTATTTTTTCAAAGTACGGAACCCTTAAAATAATAATAAAATTTTCTCAAATTCTTTTCTTTATTTCTCATAAAGCTTAAAAACACAAAATTTTAAAGCCTACTAAATTATTTTTTAATCTCATCACTTCAAAATAACTACCAACGTTCTAAAATAAAATGAAATAAAAATTAAAATTTACTATCGATATAACATTTGTTGGATTCTCTCAGATAACAAATTTACATAATAGACCAAATACATGTTTTCACAACATCGTTTTCTTAACACATCAATAATAGGTCTTTTTACTGAAAGCATATTCTAAATATATTCTTTTTTCTAATACCTTTATAATTACCAACTTCCATTTAATATATTAATAAAACATTTGATGGGTTTTCTAACAAATATTTTTATCGAAAACAACTATATGTTTTCAAACTAATCTGGGTTCGTGTTTAAGTTTTTTAACTGTTGTTAAATATTACCAATATTGAGGGATAATAAATTTCAATTCGCATAATTTTGTGTTTTTCAATTCTGTACATTTGGTTGGTTTTTGAAAATTCGCCAAAATGATACTAAATTACTACATTCATATCAATGCTACCAACGTGGTATAAAAATTTGTAAAAACATTTTAATTTTACTAAAAGTTTGGGAAAGCAAAATTTTGATTTTATAAACTTTCAGAAAAAAGCATGAATGCTGACTTTTTTTACTAATGAGAAACATATAGTTAAATAAGATATACTTTTATTGATAACTTTGAATACAGTTGTAGAAAAAATGCAAATTATTCGAAATGAAAATTTTAACCTTTAAAACCTATTCGGTGCACAGTATATATACTAGTAGTGTCTTTCAAAACATGGCGCGCAAAACACTACCGCGTCTCTTGATATTTCCGAGTCGAATTTTTATTCAATCATACCACCACAGATATTGGTGCTGTGTTGGAACAAGACCAGTTTCAATAAATTGTACTAGATTCTTTAGTACTTTAATGAAATAACTGTATTGTAATAGAAAACATGATTGTCAAAATAATGTTTTATAACGCTCTCTTGCGATCCAGAATTATAACAAATAAGACGTGTTGTGTTTTCGTTCTGCTAAAAACAGTTTATTATATTAAATAGTGATTTACATAAATCCAAATAGTCTAAATAAAGTTAATTGATTTTAAGGCGTAAATTAATGACATTAAAATATTCGGAAAATAAATCGCTTGAAAATTTCTTTATAAAGTTTGATGAAATAGTACCTAAATCATACGATAGTATCGTGACAGCTATAGATACAGTGGATGAAGACAAATTAACTATTGAATTTGTGAAACGTAAGTTACTGGATTTCGAAATTAAAAAGAAAATGGATGTGAATCGTAGTAGTTCTGAGAATGTTAATTGGTCAACTGCTTTTGAAAGCACAATTTATTCGAAAAATAGTGGTGAAGGTGTAAATAAAAATGGAAATAGCAGATTTACAAATGAAAGTAAGCATGATGGAAACGTGAGCAACCATGGAGATACATCGGGACCGTTAAAGGTGAAATGCTATAATTGTGGACGTATTGGACATAAACTTTTTGAGTGCAGATACAATCGAAAGGTGAATTTTACTCCAAAAAAGATCGAGATGACGAAAATATTAATGACGATAAAGTTGCATTTATAATGGGAAATATTCCAGATAATTCAAATGCAAGGACAGTACGAATACAATACGAATGAATTTTTCTCATCATATGAAGAGTTTGGAGGGTCAATTAAAATTGCTTCAGCAAAAGAAGGCGAAGACCTATAAGCAAATGGAAAGGGCAATATTAATATATTACTAGAAGCAGAAGGAAAATATTGTACAAGGCAGTATTAATAATGTTTTTTATGTGGAAAAGTGTTTACGTCACAACTTACAAAATAATATTTTATGAAGGAAAAGTTTCATTATTTAAAGACAACAAATTACTGCCAGTCGGCCGCCATTGCCACAATGAATTAGATGCATGCAAAGCAAACAGTGGATGGTCTAATAGTGGAAGGAAGGAACAATATAGAAAATACAGAAGCATGCGAAACATGTAATAAGATGCGATTAAGCAGACAATTTTGCCATCACAATCATTGAAAAAAACCAGAGCATTAGTAATAGATTTAAATCCAGAAAAGGATTTATGGGCTGAAGCTGTTAGGTGTAATAAATAGATGTCCAGCTCGAGCATTAAAGGGAAATATTTGTCCAGCGGAAATGTTTTATGGAAAAAAAAATACATATTGAAAAGTTGAGAACATTTTGGAAGTTTGGCATATAAGTAAATTCCCGGCAACTTTAGAACGAAACTTGACAAGAAAAGCGAAGAATGCATAGATGTTGGTTATGCTGAAAATGGTTACAGGCTATGGTTTCCATTTGAGCGAAAGAACAAAACATCAAGAAATGATGAAAACAAAACAATCAATAATATGGAGATGATTACTTCATCAGCTCCAACGATTGAGACTCAAGCAAAAAATAATGAAGATAGCAGCGAAATACGAAATACAAAAAGTCTAGATCAAGATGCTGAAAACGTGCAGTCAGTCAGTCAGGAGGAGTAACCAAGAAAGGAAGTTACCAATGGATCTACAAGATTATAAAGTAAATGGTGTATACACTAATTGTAACAAGAGTGATTTGCCAAATGATTAGGATATAGAGAACTACTCTGACTCTGATGAGTCGAAATTAGCCGTACAGAGTGAAATTGGTTCACTGCTTAAAAATAATACTTGGAATTTAGTAAAAAGGTCGGAAGGTGCAACAATAATTAAAAGTAGATGGGTTTTTAAACAAAAGAAGATTGTCCAATATAAAGCAAGATTAGTCGCGAAGGATTACTTGCAGAAATTTAGAATTGACTATAATAAGACATACGTACCGGTGGCGAAAATGTCAACTATAAAAACATTGTTGTGAATAAGCAATCAATTTAATTTTTACATGGAACAAATGGATGTTAAGACTGCATTTTTAAATGGGAAATTACAAGAAACCGTTTATATGGAACTACCAGAAGGACTGAACATTAATAATTCGGATCTGGTATGTAAATTGAATAAGTCTTAAAGCAGCCTAAAGAATTTTTTGAGATTAGAAATTGAACGAGATTATATAAATCGGAAAATTGGGATTAATCAACATCATTATAATGAGGAAATATTAATACGATTTAATATGGAAAATTGTAAACCCGTAAATACTCCAATGGAATCCTATCTAAGATTAGAAAAGTGTGATGAAGAAAATTCATTGACTAAAAAGCCGCATCGCGAAATGATTGATAGTCTTATGTGTCTTGCATTGGGGAGTCGACCTGATATTGATTTTGCGGTGAATTATTAAAGTAGATTTGTGGACAGTGCACCAGACACACATTGGGAGTATGCTAAACGTATATTAAGTATCTCAAATTGATGTACCAGCGTTTAGCTGGTAGGAGTGATCAAATAATATGATATGCCGATGCTGATTGGAGAAATGATATCATCGATAGGAAATCTGTATCCGGATTCCTATTCGAGGTTTATGGAAATGTTGTGTCTTGGACAGCAAAGATACAAAACACGGTTGCATTATCAATATTATCATCGACTGAAGCCGAAAATGTGTCATTGACAATGGCAACAACAGAGGCAGTTTGGTTAAAACAATTATTGCAGGACATGGGCGTATGGAGCCATCAGAAAATTTGTCTATATGAAGATAATTTAAGCAATCAGGATAGCTAAGAATATGGATAATAACTAGAGAACGAAGCAAATTGATTGATATTAAATATCATTTTCTAAAGGAAAAAATTGATAGTGGCGACATAGTTTTGAAGTATGTACAAACTCAGAATCAAGTAGCTGATATATTAACAAACATTACCTAGTTATGTATTTAATATACATGTTTTGTATTTAAAGTTAGTTACTAAATGTATTTCTGATTCTGATAATATTTAATGTTAATGTACTTTATATTGTAATTTGTAAACATCTGTAGTTAAGGAGGAGTCTTGAAATATTATCATTTTATATTATCATTGAAATATTATATATTTGTTTAACCCTATTTAGATTGTCATATGTTAAAAATATAATTGCTGATGTTGGTAAACCTAAATGTATTATAAAAGTTAGTTTTGTTAGATAAAGGTTAAGTGAATAACATATGGTTATTTATTAAAAATAAATGTGAAATCTACATCAAATGTCTTTGGTATTATAATCTACTGCGGTGTGAATTTCAATAGATGATAGTTTTGGATATCCGTGCAATTAAGTTCGTTGCTTAATCTAATTAAAAATGAAAAAAATTTGAAAAATATAAAAAGACTTCGGTAGGAATCGAAGCTCACCGCCGATTCAATACATATTATTCTCATCTTTATCTGTTTGTATTTTATATAATAGTGAAACAAATTGATGGTTTGGCTATGTGTACTCTGTAGGAAAATCGATGCACTCAAGGATCTGAAATCCTAATATTGAAGGACATCAACGGTCTCTGAATGATACTGCTCGAATTTTAAATTTTTAATTATTTTTTTTCTTGTAATTTTAAAAGATTTATGTCTAAATGTTGATAAAGATTGTTTCGATCGATTTGGTTTTGCTTAACAATATTTACATAAAATCGAAAAATGACGAAGCTGCTAATAATGCGTAAAATCAAATAGCACTGTAAGTTCGGAGATGATCAAAGCCGATAACTAATTTTTTAAAAAATAATTTATTCAAAAACAAGTCATTTTTTCTTTTGCCAAACTAATTATTCTAAAATTACAAAGAACCTTATTTCAGTTTCACTTCTATGAAGAGCCTCGAGACCCACCTCCAGCTTTCTATTTTTCAAGTTATTTATAAAATAAAAGGTATAAAATTATTACTTACCTAATAAATCTAAAAATTCTTCTTTATCTCATTTTATCACATGTCGAGAAAATAAATAAAAACAAATTTTTTACAAAAAATTAATATTTATTTCTAAATTATATCAGTAGACCAACTACTGATCAAGGTTAAAATTAACTAATTTGTTTTTTATATATATTAAATTATTGTTTAAAAGCATTACAAATGCGGTCTTACGCATATTATAAAAAATTTTAGAGATCAATATTTTAAATAAATCACCTATAAAATTTTAAAATTATCGATCTTTTATTACAATATATATTTTGGTATTTTTCTGTTATTTCAAATTTAAAATTATTTTGTTTCGAATTTTAATTTAGTTTTAGTGTTTTTTTTTTTAATTTAAAATAATTGTGAATCAATTATTGTTGTAATTACACTAGCATATTTTTAATTTTTTATATTACAATAATACTGAAGTTTACTAGTAATCCTTACTTATTCTTCTATAATACAAAGTCATTTATCAAAATTAAATAAACAATTTTTAATTTTATTTAATAAATTATTTTTTACCTAATCTTATTTTAGTTTTGTACATTAATATAATATGTTTAAAAATATATTATTAAAAAATGTTACTGTCTCATGTTAACTTATCGCCATAAATTCTTGTTTTATTTTCTATTTAATACGTTTCAGAATTAGAAAAAAAAGTTTATTAAAAGTGTTAGAAGATAAATTTCACAAAATTTCCAAAACACAACTGTAATTATTAATATTTCTGCCTCTTGGTTAAAAAATGACGGAAACAGGTTTCCCTTTTTAAGAAAATTGAATCATTCAATCTTGATCACTCTTCGTTTGAGACGAGAAAATGTAATGTCGTTTTCGATTGAAGAACTTGTTAATAACTCGTTCTTAACGAGTTCTGTTTTTCAATCGAACATGCAAACATTCAGTGTTATTGTATGAGTAAATTGAATTGGTTATTTTATTAATTCTTTAATTTGGAATGTTTGAAAAGTAATAAAAAAACAATGCATTTTGTAAAAAAAACTAATTTCATAATATATATGTTAAATAACTAAAAATAAAATAAAATTATTTATATGATGCTGCGTTATAATGATAACGTTTTGATTTAACGTTTGTTGTGTGTACTTTTTGTCATAGTATGAGTAAAACTCAAAAATAACTGAAAATAAAACTAGTTCTTCAAAAGGGGAAAAAATGCACAACCAGTTCAGAACTAGTTTTTTTATTTTGCTTCAATCGAACATGATTTGGAGGGGAAATAATTTTTTTGTATTAAAAAAAAAGAACTAGTTATGAACTGGTTCTCAATCGAAAATGCTATAATATTGCTATTAGTATCCATATATACTTTTTCCATTGTATAACAATGTACGACTAACCCAATTCATATAAGGGTATCCAAATTACTCGACTTTGAAACTACCCGGGTAGTCGACTATTTAAATTCTGAAATATATAGGCTTAGGCCTAATATATTTAAGTTTCTTTTGTAAATTAGCTCTTACGACTTCATTTTAAACAAATTGAAGCTTGTTTAATGCAAAACTTAGTGCATTGTTTAATGCAAATCAGCATTGCATTACCTCACTTTTATAACACAACAAAAAGAAAATGAAAAAGAAGAAGAAAATTACCTACTTCTTTTTAAAATATATTTTTTTCCAACAATTATCATTAATAGTAATAATTCTTTGAATAAAAAAAAATAAAATTGATACATCTTTTTTTTAGCAAGTTTGTAGCAAAAAAATTCGAGTCTTGATAGAAATAAAAATTAGAGATAACTTTGGTGATGATTTAATTTTTTGACCTGGAAAATGTTGTACAAGATTTAGATGGCTAGCCCAGAGACAGTAGACAGAAAATTAACTGGTTGTTAACTAGATAACTTGCAAAACTTGACATTGAAAATATTTTAAATGCTGAAATAAGAGTATACAAATTTTAAAACATGAAATAACTTTGTTGAACGATTGAATCGTCTTTTTTTTTAAATGGAAAATATTAGAAGAAAACAGGGTTTTACGCGTAATGTAAAATAGATTACATTACATGTAATCTATGTAATGTAATCAATGTCATCTATGTAAATTTGGCGTAATCTATTAATTTTGATTTATGAAGAAATATGTGGAAATATTGTATTATCCATACTGAAATTTTTTTCGCAAAAGACATGATCAATAATATTTTCAAAAACAAGATCTTGCGATCTTAATAAAAGTTAATTTATTGCTAAAAAATTTTAGACTTCACATTTCAATTAAATAGATTACATTATAGAAAAAAATGAAATCGCTAATGAAAACAATTGGCACCCATGTCAAGTTAACACTGAACCAACCTGTAATTGTGGCATGTATTGTTTTAATAAAATTATTATCAATTTAGGATCATTTTTCGCATCCCAGCATTAGCTGATGGATGGTATTTTTTTGCTTATATTATTAAGTGCTTGAATTGAACAATAAAGTAAATTGTGAAAAAGTAAATAAATCTTTGGATTAGTAACTTGATTTCCCACTGTTACCGGCCCAGGGCTAAAAAAACAAAGGGGTATTGTGGACGGCCTCAGACTCAGAGGTAAGTAATATATAATTTTTAATAAATGTATTTTCTTTCATCTAAATTCTTGGTCATTGTGTTGAGGTGATGAAACTAAAAAAAAATTAATTTATTACTTTGATCTACATAACACGTAAACATAAAAAAAGGAAAACGTAATGTAATGATAAGTCATGTGCTCGTATTTCATTAAAGTCTTTCTCTAATGAAGTTTATAGAAGCTTGAGTATATATATTGTATACGTCAATGCTCAATACATTTTTCACGGATCATGATCTCGATCTTCAATTTTATTCAATAAGATAAATGCATGAAAAATTTTTATTAGAAAAAGGAAATAACAAAAAATGTACATGATTTGGTCTTTGATATTCTTATCGTTTTTTTTTAAACTATATCGTAATAGATTTTAGATTTAAATATTGAATGGAAATTGTGAACAATGTAGTGGAAATAAAGTTTGTCATTTTAAAATAACGCACAAATATGTATTGTGATGCTTATAATTTATGAGTTCAGAGGCAATGACAATATTCATTCGACGAAAACTATCTTCGAAATAAATAATTTGATTTACTGTAGTTTATATGTAAAATATGTAAAAATAATATTTTTTGGGATATCTTAACGGTATCAGGAACTAACTAAACTAGGGTTAAACGCTAAATTATTTCAATTTAATGTTAATTTGCATTGTAATTGAGTCTCTATGAATTTCTATAATAACAAAGATAGCTAGAATCGAAACTCATGATTAAATATTTTCAGATGATGTGTAAAGTGCCAATGTCCAATAATGGCCCTTTACAAATAATAACCCTTCAACATTTTTAACTTGGTATTTTATTGTATAAGCGAAACAAATATAAACAAAAATAAACCATGAAAAAACTGTATAATTTGATTTTCCGCGTATTATTATTTTTTTTTCCGCATTTTAAAATTAAATGTTTTGTTTTGTTTATATTTGTTTAATTAGAAAGCAAAATTTTAAATTGTTTTTAAAATTTTCTTTCTATTTAAGTAAAAGTAAATTTTAATTTTAAGTTGAGTTGAATTTAGATAGCAAAGATTATATAGTGAGTTGAATTTAGATAGCAAAGATTATATAGTGAGTTGAATTTTTACATAAGAGTGAGTTGTGCATTAAGATTAAAAAAAAGCTAGTCGAGAATTAAATTAGAACAGTGAAGTTGTTTTTTGCGAATTAAAACGGTTGACTAGTTCTGGAAAATTTAAACAGTTGAAGAGATTTATCAAAAATTACAAAAAAAAAATAATTTATAAGTATAATTAAATTTAAGTGAATTTTTATTGAAATAGTGATTTATAAATATAACCATTCAGTTGAAAAAGAAATCAATATAATTTAAATAAAACATTAAATATTTGTGTGTTTTTATTTATTAAAACGAAACTTCTTTTGATTATGTTGACCTTACCATCCTGGCCACAACAGATGCATTAAAGATTGAATAAAAGATTAAGAAAAGACCGTTATTTTTTTATTTTTTTTGTTATAATATTACTGTTATTCTGTTGAACTTAAATTTTGGGATTGTAATTTTGAATTTTGATTCGACAATTTCTATAAACTAAAGGGAGTCTCCTTTGGATCCATAGGTCTATTTACAATTCATTTCTATTTTTTTTTATATTTTTCAAAACTATGTTTTAGGACTTTAATTGTGTTTCATGGTCTAATGAAGGTGCTTTGTTTTAAAGCAAAGCTGATTGAATAATTGTTTATTATTTTCTCATCTTAAGCTTCAAATGGGCCTAGTGTCTGGAACGAGTAATTAACAGCTAGTTTACCTTTTTACGATCTAATTTTAAACTGCTTGATTTATCGTGTAAATAGAGAAAAATTTTATCTATTGCAGTATTGCAGTATTTTCTTTCTTTATTTTATTACTTTATTTTAATATTATTTTGTTTAATTTATTGTTCATTTAATATCATTTGTCATTTATTAATATTTATTTGTTGTAAGATTGGTTTCCCTATTTTTTTTATAGAGTTTGGTACATTCTTGTTATTTTTTTTTCTTGAATTTGATTTAGCATTGCCTGGTCACCAAAATAAAAGAAAAAAAAAGAAAAGGAATTCAGCGATATTGTTCTAACTTTCTCTAGTGATAAAGTTCTAAAAGTAATGGTTTTTTAACCCCTTAAGGTTTTATTTGTTTAAATAAAAAAAAAAAAGAAAGAAAACACGTAAACGTTAATTGTTATACAGATGTTCCCGCTACTTAAATCAGTGAAAGTTTATTTTATTAATTTTATTGTGCTCTTGTCCGCCTTTGGTACACTTGTTATCCACACGGATTGTCTTTTATGGATAGTTGTTTGATTCCGTGTTATGTTACTTCCGTCCGGATGAATGATTGGTTTTTGTTCTTGCGTTTTCAATTAAAAGGATTTGGGTATAAAGTCCTAATCCACACCTAAACACTTAACCTTCTATTCTTAGCTATTAAAGGAATTAAAAAAAATAACGCTATTAAAGTTTATTAAAATGCATTTTGCTCTGTCGTTTGGATGATTAATTGAAACATTAGATATATCAAGTGAATTTGGTTTGTTTGGTTTTGTGAGAGTGTTTTGGTATATAGATGGCTTTTTAAATTGGTGACTTTTGTTTTGGATGGTGCATTGTACGCGTTTCATTTTCTTAAGTCAGCCTTAGTATCAATTATTTTCAAGTACAAGGAAACTGTAACCCAATTTGATTTCGTCGCACAACGGGTATTCAAGGTGTTTCTTTTATTTAGTTCCCTGCAGTAGCTCTAGTAGTCCTTCCCCAAATTTTCTTTACTTTTTACTACGGTTTAGTAAGGTCTGCTCATTTTTTTTTGTTAGTATCGGCCTGGCACAAACCACTAAACTTACGACCACCTATTCCTCTGGCTAGAGCAGCCGCTGACCGAGAGAGAAGCAGACGTGTGCCCCCCCCCCCCCAAAAAAAAAAATTTACTTATATTTTTTTTTTTTTGCTGTAACGTCGACTATATTTGCAATAGTAACATTAAAACCAATTTTTATTTTCTTTTCCATCCATCAAAAATATTTCCATATTCCATTTTCATTTTACAACATAATAGTTTAACAGTTTTTTTAAATAACCGAACAGCCTCGAAATTCGAATATCACGAAAAATAATTAAACATACTCATTTGCTTACTCAATGCTGTTTTCATTTTTTTTTTGCTGAAAGTAAAACGAAATGTCAGAAATCACATTTGATTAATTCATTCCATTTTTGTTTTCTGCAAGAAAATATTAAAAGATAATAAATTTTAAAAAGAAAGAAAACAAAGTAAAAATTACCAAAAAAACAAATAATCAAAAGAAAAACATATTTTCGTGTCTAACCTAAAAACATGTTTCTTTATGAGTAATTTCATCCAATAAAAAAGGGAAAAATTTGTTTGTTAAAATAAAAAAAACCTGTGAAACATTACAAGTTCCTTTCAAAAAGGAAGGAAGAATTTTCTTTTTGAACTTAAAATCTGGAAAGTGGCTGCCAAGCTAGGTCCACTATATTTTTCAATATTGGATACAATATATGATATCGGTGTAAAAGAACATCTAGTGCTGCAACAAATGGTACTGTTGTTGTGTATATCACATTTGTTGTCTGAAGCTCCAGTTGGATTAAGGATCTATAATTTAATTTTGGTGGACGTCTGGCCACCTATCGATCCTACAACAAAATATTCCACGTTGAACCGGTGTTCTCATCAAGGGCGTGATCATTATAATAACAAAATTACATCGTACTGCATTGGTAATATGATAAGAGGGATTGGCCGATTTAATACGTACACTGGATTAAAAGAAGAGTGAAGGGAAAACATTATACTTCAATCAACAATGTCCAAGTAAGCAACTTGAATTTTTTTCATTAGCTACTATTGATTTTATATAGACATATGCAAATTATTTAGTAAAAGTACTAAATCTAGTACTTAAGTACTGAAACGATAACACTGCTAATGCTGTGTGCCTCACACCAACTTTTTGAGCTAAATCAGTGACTTTTCATTTCATACCCAAATTGCGCTATTGACCACCAGGCGACGGACGAAAAGTCTGCTCGTAAGCTTACTTTTCCATTTAGTTGTCAATTCATTGCAACGTCAATATATTTAAAAACAGTTATTTTTAAAAAAAGGAAAATAATTCAAACTTATACAAAAGAAAATATTCGGTATGATGTAAGTACAGTGTATTTCGCTTATAACGACATTGAAAAAGACATCAAAATCCGTCGTTACATCCGAATGTCGTAATATGCGAAGTGCTCAATTTTTTTATCAGAAACAATTTAATGACAGTAGATAAGGTCAGATGTATCTGTAATTGTTGGAGACGAAAAATGTATGGTCTCTTCAGGTTCATTTTGAATATCTTCTATACGTTAACGTATACGTTAATATTAGCTAAATTTATAATATCGTCGACAGCATCTTTTAATGTGGGCTCTTCATCTGTGGATAAAAATAAATCAACCATGATAAAAAACATCCCAATTTTCATCACTCCTGAAAGAAGTTGTCGAGGAGCCTTCTTTTTTTTGATAATGTCAAAATAGGTTATTTATGCTAATATGAAATGATAAGCTAAAGTAAATATTTTCGTATAAGAGATTTCCAAAACTTGTATCCGTCTGTAGACAAGCAAACCCCGTGGCATTTTTTTTGTGTGTTCCTTTTAATTTTAAAAGTCCAAAGAGATTCACCAAGTGGATTTCTAACATGGCTTTTCCACCTCGTACGTAAGAGTTACCTCACGGTGTGAAGTAACCTGGCCTGAAAGATACTACAAATGACACTAAAAATGATACTACAAATGACATTATAGATTACACGAAAATATCTCGCGTAATTTACATGTAATCTATGCGTAATCTATACATGTAAAGTAATCTATTTTGTCTACGGCACAACCCTGGAAAATACTATAAACGTGTTTTTTTTTTAATTTTATTTCATTTCATTTTCATTTACGTATAATAGATATATATTTCTAAAAAATTTAATTTGTCAACTTAAAATTTTTATTGGTGCAATCATCTGTTAGTACGATTTCTTCTTCATTGTTTTTCTTTCACTGGTGTTAGTCTTTCAAAAGTGTTTCAAAGCAATTCAGAGGGTGAGTTCACACAAATTCCCTATGTGAAGAAAAGGTTTTGTATACAGTTTTAACATTTCTTTTACAGGTTTGAATACAGATAAATTTTGTTTCGCTGTTACATATGCCCGTCTTCCATTTGGAAGAGGTAGGATAAATAAATTTACCAACTTTATTGAGGAATATCGACAACGGACGGGTACAATAACAATTAAAAACGAAGATAATTTATGTTTACCTCGTGCCCTGGTCGTGTGCATTTCTAAAATCGAAAAAGAGGTAGAATATAAAAAAATTTATTTGGATGTAGGAAAACTCCAAACAATCAGAGTAAAAGAATTAACACAAAATGCAGGCGTAATTGTTCCAGCACAAGGCTGTGGAATACATGAGTTAAACCTCTTTCAAAATTATTTGAGCAATTATAAAATTGTCGTACATCAGTATAAAACTAAACGTCGACAAGTTATATTTGAAGGAAATAGTAGAGCTCCCGGGAGTTGAGCATGGGGAACCAAAACCTGTTTTTATAATTGCCATGAAAGGCTACGACCTTATATAGTAGACTAGGTTAATATTTGACCTAGTTTTAGTTTCCTGTATTGGAATTAGAATGTAGGTTATTGGTTTATTGTGGTTTGTTGTTGTTGTGTGTGTCCCAAGCCGGTTGCTAAAGGCCTTGGAAGGTCGTCAGGTAAACTAGGTTAGTATTTGACCTAGTTCTGGATGTCTGTATTGGTAATTTCTCGATTTAAAGTGTAGGTTAGTGGTTAATTGTTGTTTGTTGTTATTGTGGGTTTATTGTTGTTGCTAAAGGCCTAGGAAGCATGTCAGATAAACTAGGTTAGTTATTTCCCTGTATGTGAGTTCAAATTTAAAATTAAAACAATAAAATAATGGTACAAATGACAAATAAAACAATTTGTCACGTGTTTTTATTCATTTTTTCTTTTTTACATTTTTTGCTCTAAAACTAAAATTTAATTTCTTGTTTTATTTTTTGTCTTAAAATTAAAACTTAAATAAAATTTAATTAATGTTTTTATTTTCACCTTCTAAGAGTGTTAAACCGTTTTGAGGGGTTTTTATGAGGTAGAAATTTTCCTCCATAACTAATGCTGTATAATCTTCCTCGTTAAATAATTCATTGAATTTATTTGGTGCGAATAATAATACATCTCCGGTTTCGAAAATCCACTTTTTCCCAAATTTTGTGTCGATTTTTCGAATTGTGCATAATTTGTATGCGTGGTTTTCCTGCAATTCCGCTATCTTCATAAATGGTTTTGATTTCTCCTTTGCTGCGCTTGAACATTTTGCCAGAAAAATTTGTTTTCTGGTCATTTGATGTTGTTGCTGTTGTTGCTGTTGTTGCTGTTGTTGTTGTTGCTGTTGTTGTTGTTGTAGTATCTGTTGTTGTTGCTGTGTTTGATGATGTAAGCGCTTTCTTTTGAGAGGTGGAGCCGCTTGACAATCGGAAGTTACTAGGTATTCGTTTAAAAAGCTGTCTGTTGAACTTTCCATGTTTATCAAATAACTATGTTAGACTACAATTGTTGATTACAATTGCTTGATATTTATACCAATTTACGATGCTTAAAAGTTAGTGGGGGGAAAAATATATTGTTTCACAAAAACAAATAAAATAACAAAACACAACAAGACAACAAAGAAAAACTCATAATCAATTAACAATAAATTAAATTATTTATTTTTCTATTTATATTCTATCCCAGTTCATTAGACTACCTTGAAGTAGATTTGCTTTATTTATTTGTAAGTTTAAACAAATAAAAAACAAAATACAACAAAACTAAAATCGCCCAAAGAAAACTTAAAGACGGCAAATAATAAAAATTTTTCCCATCTAGCACATAATCTTCTTCGTTTTCAACAGATAAATTAAATGCAATTCTTGATGCTTTTCTGTTGTTTAAAATTAATAAAAAATTTAAAAAATTATGCATATGAGAAAAAACGCAACAATAACAATAAATTAAATTATTTATTTTTCCATTTATCTTCTATCCAAGTTCATTATACTACCTTGAAGTAGATTTGCTTTATTTATTTGTAAGTTTAAACAAATAAAAAACAAAATACAACAAAACTAAAATCACCCAAAGAAAACTTAAAGACGTCAAATAATAACGTTTACAATAGATAAATTAAATGCAATTCTTGATGCTTTTCTGTATGCATACGAGAAAAAACGTATATTAAAAAATAATCTCGATGAAAATTTATCTTGTACATTAATCAACTTATTATATCTTAACTTTGCTTAACTTATTATTTATTCTTTATTCTTCTTTTTCCATCATCAAAAACAAATTGAAAAATCATTTTTTATTTTGCTTTGTTCGTGATAATTTATTTACATTTTGTAAATTATGGCGATGAAAATTTAGATAAATTAAAAGATCTTGATGAAAATTTGCTTTACTCTCCGATTTAGAGTATTGAAGTAATACAAAAACAATATGATGACAAATTAAGTATAAAAGCCTATCATGCTAGAAAATTTATATTGTATTAGTTTTGTGATTCAACATTAAAACATGGCAAAAAAACTTCTAATGAAAAGGTTTATAACTTCTGGGGAAGAAGTGGAAGAAGAGCGATTTTTAATCGATTCCGAAACGGGGAAAAATATGCAGAAGTTTAACTTGCGCAGACGCGAAACTAAATTTTCGATAAAACCTGTACCAAGCTATATTGATCCAATTACTTGGATTAAAGGGGCACTCCACGATATTGTCAAATATATTACAAAAGAAGTTAGCCCAAGCGACAAAATTGGAATGACATTTTGTGGTGAAAGCTTCGAGCATCGTGGCCCTGCATGGATAAACTTTCAAACAGCAGGTGGACTGACGTTTCAGCATATTTGGGATGTGATTTCAAAGGTTTTTCAAAGCAATTCCGAGGGTGAGTACTTTTAAATGAAAATGCTGAACATTTTTTTACTTTTTCACTTTTACTTTACAGGTTTAAGTACAGACAAATTTTGTTTGACCGCAACATATATCAGTTTACCTTATGGTAAAGGTAGGAAAAAACAATTTTACAATTTTGCTGAAGAATGCAAACAACGCCGTGGTATAATAACAATAAAAAATAAAGATAACTTATGCTTACCCCGTGCCCTAGTAGTGTGCATTGCAAAAATTGATAAAGAGGTCAATTTTAGACACATTTTACATGATGTCGGGAAAATTCAAGCAATTAAAGCTAAAGAGCTAATCCAAAAAGCAGGCGTAATTATTCCACAACAGGGGTGTGGAATACATGAATTAACAAAATTTCAAAATTATTTGACAAATTACAAAATTGTTGTCTACCAATATAACACTAGGGGTCGAATTGTGATATTTGAGGGAAATACCACAAAAGATGTAAAAAACCTAAATTTGTTATACCATGAAAATCATTTTAATGTGATTGGATCACTCACTGCTGCTTTTTGTACAGATTATTATTGCGAAAGTTGTCACGTTCCATTTTGGCACAAAAATGAACACAGATGTTCAAAAACTTGTCCATGTTGTCGTAATTCAACACAATGCCCAAAGAATGGTACAAATGTTAAATGCAATATCTGTAATAGAACATTTAGAGGGGAAAAATGTTTTGATTTTCATCGAGCCTCATCATGTAACTCAAAAAGTATTTGTGATACAGTGAAAAAGTGTTTAAATTGTTTGCACGTTTACAAAACAGAAAGACAGCATTTTTGTAATGAATATTTTTGTAAAATTTGTCATCAACATGTACCTTCGGATCATCTTTGCTTCATTCAGCAAGATAAAAAATAGAAAAATTTTAAAAACTGCATATATGTATTCTACGATTTAGAGACAAGACAGGAAAAAAATATTGATACACAACTAAGACAGCATATCCCTAATTTGTGTGTTTTACAGCAAAGATGTGACAACTGTATTGACGATGAATCTCTAGTTTTTTGTCAAAAGTGTAAATTTAGACAAATAATTTTTGAAGAAAATCATGTAATCGAAAAAATGATGAATCACATTTTGAAATTAAGCGCAGAATTCCGTGAAATAATTGTCGTAGCTCATAACGGACAAGCGTTTGATCATCAGTTTATTTTAAACTATGTTTTAAACAAAACGAATGTGGAACCCAAACTAATAATGAGAGGAACGAAAATTATTTTGATGATGATCAACAATGTCAAATTTATCGATTCACTTAATTTTTTCCCGATGGCCCTAGCAAAATTGCCAAAAGCCTTTAACTTATCTACAAAATTAAAAAAGGGGTTTTTTCCGCATTTATTTAATAAACTGGAAAATGAAAATTATATAGGTTCTTTACCGCCTATGAAATATTTCACCCCCGATTCAATGAAAGAAGATGAGAGAAATGAGTTTCATAAATGGTACACTGAAAATAAAAATTGCGAATTCAACATGCGAAAAGAAATAGTTGAATACTGTAGCAATGATGTGAAGATTTTGACTGAAGCTTGTTTAAGCTTCAGAAGAATATTTTTACAAGAATGCAACATTGAACCGTTTTTAGAAGCAGCAACAATAGCCTCAGCCTGTAACCTAGTGTTCAGACGAAACTTTCTGTGTTTGAACACGATAGGTATAATTCCACGACATGGTTACAGACTAGTCGACAATCAATCCGAAATTGCTCTACAGTGGCTTGTATGGGAGCAGGACACCCGAAAAATTAAATTTCAATATGCTGCTAACGGGAGAGAAAAAGTGATTGGCGGTGTCAAAGTTGATGCATTTTGTGACAGCACTAAGGAAGTTTTTGAGTTTCAAGGTAATAAAACAAAATTAAAATTCAAAACACGCTATAACACATTATTAATTTTTATTAACTTTCTAGGTTGTTTTTACCATGGTCATCCGAAGTGCCTAATCCATAAAAGAGATGTATCCTTGTATAATGATTCTAACGATACTTTAAATCAAAGGTATGAAAGAACGCTGGCCAAAAATGAGTACTTAAAATCCCTTGGATATAAAGTAATCGAAATGTGGGAATGCGCATTTCGCGAACAAATGAAAACAAACAAAAATATGTTTTACTTAAAAAACCACCCAATAATTTTTACTGCACCACTAAACCCTCGGGATGCATTCTATGGTGGAAGAACAGGCAATGTCTACACTCATTATAAGTGTAAAAACGGGGAGAAAATTAAATACATAGACGTCTGCTCGATGTACCCGGGGGTCTGTAAATATGGCAAATTTCCTGTTAAACACCCTAAAGTACATGTTGGAAATTCTGTGTGTTCTGGAATTGATTTACAAAAAACGAATGGGTTGATTAAATGTAAAATATTACCACCAGAAAACCTATTTCATCCAGTTTTACCGCAAAAACAAAATAACAAATTGATGTTCTCACTCTGCCAAAGCTGCGGAGATCAAAAAAATCAAAGTGCATTTTGTTTACATTCTAACGATGAAAGGGCATTAACTGGAACATGGGTGATTGACGAAGTTTTACAGGCTCTCAAAAAAAACTACAAAATTTTACACATTTACGAAATCTGGGAATACGAGATTACGCAATATAACAAGGAAAAGAAAGAACAAGGACTCTTCACGGAAATGATGAATAAGTTTATAAAAATTAAACAGGAATCTTCAGGTTTTCCGTCTAAATATCAAACAGAATTGGAAAAACAAAAGTATATTGATTCCTTTTTAAGTTCAGAAGAAGTTCAATTGGAATTTAAAAATATCAACAATAATCCTGGATTAAGGTCTTTTGCAAAATTAATTTTAAATTCTTTTTGGGGAAAATTTGGTCAGCGAGAAAACCAACAACAAACAACTATTGTTAACCAACCGTTTGTTTTGAATGACTTACTAACAAATCCTTCAATAGAAGTTTGTCAAATACTACCTATTAACGAGGAAGTTATAATTGTGAGCTGGCAGTATAAAGAAGAAGCGGTAAATTCTCTATCAACAATCAATGTGTGTATAGCTGCTTACACAACAGCACAGGCTCGACTTCATCTTTACAGCTATCTAGAAAAGATCGGTCACAGAGTTTTGTATTACGATACGGACTCAATCATTTATATAAGTCAAGAAGGAGAATATGACCCACCTCTAGGAGAACGTATTGGTGATATGACCGATGAACTAGAATGTTATGGCCTCGGCAGCTATATATCTGAATTTGTTAGTGGTGGACCAAAAAATTACGCGTTTAAAGTTTTTTCGACTAAAGATAACTCAGAAAAGCTTGTTTGTAAAGTTAAAGGCATAAATTTAAACCATACAACATCCAAACTAATAAATTTTGAAACGATTAAACATGCTGTTCTTCATCCGCAAGATTGGGAAAATATCGCTGTGGTTTCACAAAATATTAAAAGAACTAAAGATCATGAGGTTCATACAGTAACTGAAACAAAAAGATACCAACCGAAATCAGAAAAACGTCGATTTCTGAAAGACCATAGTTCCGTACCGTTTGGATACAAAAGGCCTAAATTTGTGTAAACTACGATTATTACACAACATAAAGGTAAAACAGAAGTCAATTTTAGTCGGAGTAACAAATATTCAGTTTTTTAGTTTTAAGCAATTTTGTAGCTTATGTAAACATAAAATAAAAGGTCGGGTTTTTTTCATATTTTTCCCGACGTAAAACAAAAGTTTTAGTGAGTTTTTCTTTAATAATTTCAAGTAAACGAAAACTTATTTATTTCCAGTAAAAACGAGGAATTATTTTATACAAATTTATTAATACTTAATTTTACCAAAATGTTTTCAGAAGTTCTAAATTATATTGTTTTTATCTACCCATGAATTGTGCGATTTATCAAATCCTAACCATTTGACGTAAACTTTATTCCCTTTTCTTTTTAAAATCTGCTCGACAAGATAGGTATCAGAAAATTTTACAGGTGTTAGTTCTGTTTCATAAAATCCCCCGGAAATTGGAGTGTTGGTATAATCGACTAAGTTATACGTAATCGGATATGTATTTTTAACTTTAACCACTTTAAAAATTTCTGTTGACCAGTTTGGTTGATAGCCTTTTTCAAAGTTTCCTTTATTTTTGCTGACTCTTACATTATCTCCTATCTTAAATTTAGCTTTTTGAAAAATTTTTGGATGCATGTATACACTTCTAAGTATTGATTTTTCATTTTTCTTTGAAACATTTTCTGGAGGTAATTTGATTGTTCTATGCGGTGTTGAATTATAGTTTTTTAACAATGATTGTAAAATTGAGATCCATTTGTAATTCCCCTGTAAACTGAAATTTTTCCACATCATACTTTTCAAAGTTCGATTAAAACGTTCCACGATAGATGCCTTAAGCTCTGAGAATGTATGATAATGATTAATTTTATTTTTCAACATATATTGTTTAAACTGTCTGTTGAAAAACTCTTTGCCTTGGTCTGAATGAATATTTTTTGGGGAATCCTTTGCTTGCTTGATAATATTTTCAAGTGCTCGTAAAACATCTTCAGCAGTTTTACGTTTGACAGGTTCAGCATAAGCGTATTTGGAAAAAGTATCAATCACCGTCAATAAATATTTGAAACCTTTATTAAATTTGGCATAAGGAATCATTTCGACTAAATCAATTTGCCAAGTATTATTCAAACCCTTTTGAATGAACTTTCTCCTACGAAAATTTTTTCTAAGTGGCCTGTGTAGCTCTGAAACAATTTGTGCTCGTGACATCCTATACACAATACACACAATATTTAGTTTCTCTTTCTATATATAGAGGCAGCTGATTCTGAAAAGTTGTACATAATAGCTAAATTTTTGTAGAAATCCTCAGTCTCCCTACAGAAATCAACTTTTAATATGGAAGCTGATTCGACTTCGTTTCCGTTTACCAACGAAAGTAATGAAAATTATTTTTTAAATAAAATTACACAAGAAAACCAAATTAGTTCAACCACGAATGATTATGATGTTGATGTTGACGAGGTGACCTCGTCTTTTCAAGAATTTATACCACCACCACCATCACCACCGCAATTACTTGAAGAGGAGGAAGAAGAGGAATGGCAGGACGGTCAAAACTGGTTTGACTCTCAAACAGATGATCTGCAGGTTAACGAGGTGACCTCGTCTTTTCAAGAATTTATACCACCACCACCATCACCACCGCAATTACTTGAAGAGGAGGAAGAAGAGGAATGGCAGGACGGTCAAAACTGGTTTGACTCTCAAACAGATGATCTGCAGGTTAACGAAGAACAAAATATCGAAGTCGAGCAAGAAGGATATTTCGAATGGTTTTTTAGTAACATTATAGATAGATAAAAATAAAAATAAAAATAAAATAAATAAAAGGCAATTGTTTTTATTTTCGTACAATTTTGCGTAGTTTATTGTTTAATATTACAGGTATCTCGAAAAATAATCTAGAAAAATTACACTGCACATTGATCCGTTGCTTTGGGATGTTAATTTCTTCATGCAACTTTTCCACCTGTTTTTCTTCACAGGTTTTTATGTATTTTTCAACATACGCTCTTACATTTTGTTCGGAATTTTTATAGTGAATCATTACAGCTTGAAGAAAATCAACAAGGTTGTTAAATATATCGGCCTCTTCTCTGTTGACACTAAGAGTTTGACTACGAATAGCTTGAATTCCTGCTTGTAAACATAATTTGGTATTTTTTATTGTTCGACTGCACAGCAGCTTTTTGTATAGATGGTAAAATTCACACCAATCACGATATTTCAGAACAATTACTTCTTTTCCATTACGATGGAATATGGTTGTGGCTTCAAATGATTCCCCCGTAAAACCAACAGAAATTCTAAAGGTCTGGTTTTTATTAAGAAAGTATGTATAGTTTAATAATAAAGACATCGTGTTTTCATGTCGAATTTCCATTTCTTTTTAACTTTCCTCTAACTCTCGGGTTACAAGACTGTAAAAAGTTGTATTTTCCAAATATTTTATGAAATAGTTTTAAAATCAACCTGTCATTTTCAATATGATTTACTTTACTGAATTGGTTCAAAAAACTTTTCATACTTAAACCAAAACATCTAAACCAAACGTAAACACAACAATATTGCCCGCATACATCTGTAAAATTACTTTGCAACTGTTTATCATTAAAAATTAAACAATGATTCTTCAAATATCTTAAAATTTCAGGTTTAGTTGGTTTCTGCCCAAAAGAATCAAAGTATTCTATACACCCCTTTTTAGGAATATAAATAGCTAACCAGTGTGTTCCAGGGTCCTTAGCCTTATCCGTGTTAACGATTAAAAGAGATGGTATTTCTTTTACTTTTGGAATTCTATCCAGAGCGAATACCCCCTTAAATTTTTTGTTTGTACGCTGGTTACATTTTAAAATGTTAGTTATTTCTAAAGTGTTCATAAAATAAATTGACTCAGATCATAAACTTTGCTCGCTTCCTTTACATAATTTACTAAAAACTCTTTTTTAATTAGTTTGTTGGTAATGATTATATCAAAACTTTCTAATATTTGTTTAAACTCTTTAGTTATATTTTCGTTAGTCACAGTTCCAAAAGAATAATTTTCAATATTTTGATTTGTTAGCTCTTTTGTTGGAAACTTGTAAGTAAACTCTTTTACGAACTTCTTACAAGGCTCTTTAAATCCTACTATACTAATTTCTTTCACAAACAAACTGTTTTTGTCGTTACAACAAAATGTAACATCGACAAGTGCACAGGATGAAGACATGATGTAAAATATTTCACGACTCACGCTTTTTCATCCTATTTATAGGTTTGTGAATATATTTCGATTTTTATCGATTTGAATGTTTGCATCAAATTCCCCATAAACAATTGCAGTTAATGTGGACGGCAATGGTTTTGATAACTTTGCTTCAATTCTAACAGTTCCTTGATTAAGTAGACCTTGGCACATTTCATTCCCTGATGCATCGGGGGTTAAATCAAAAGCAAGTAAAAAAAATCCATTGCTAAACATTGTTTTTGTTATCTGATGACCTTTATCATTATGGAATATCCCTGTTCCTTGAAAAAGTGTGTTGTAGGCTCTGGTATAACAATTATATTCATCAGAGAAACTAGTTTCAATTGCTGTATTAGGTATCTGTACCCCATTCACATTCAACGAAAATTGAGAAATATCAAAATGTTTAAAATTGTACGGGTTTTTTGATCTTTTTCCTGAATAACCAATATTTTCGGTCATACAAAAGATGATTGTAGTCGGCAATTGACCAATGAAAACGTTGTCGAGCGATATGGATGATGTATTCATAGGAAGAGTATAGGTTTTTACTTCCACACGTTTATAACTATATATAGCATTCTTTTTTTCCAAAACAGCGTTATGTGCTAATAGAACACTCGGATTAACAGTTACATGTCTCATAAACAATGTTGCTTCTAAAATTTTCAATTGAGATTCATCGGTATCGTCAGAAAAAAAATAGAATTCTGGTTTTTCTAGTGTTAGTGTAATTCGAACATCCACGTTGTTTATAAGTAAGGTAGGCTGGTTAAACATATCTACATGTAGTTTACCCATTAGCTCAACAACATTGCTATTATTATACAATTTTTGACGGTCTTTCGATCCAGAATTATTAGATTTTTCTATGTTCGCCTTATCTAATGTCCACCCTGAGCACTCTAAATGTGTGGTAGCAGCATCATTACCATAATTTAATAGCGATTCAATATATGCTCTATAGTGATAATTTCCGTCTGATGGTGTTATATTTTTCCCGTTTAATTGAATATTACATTGTTTTATTAGAGAATGTAAAAGATTGTTAACTACACTTGGCTGTGATAGTTCTTTTCCGTCTGCCCCTTTATCATTATTCCATAACCCTCCATCTTTTTTCAAAATCCGTATTTTCAATCTTAAATATGTAGAAGATAAGTCCCTATATGTATCTCCATGACCTAATGAAACAAATTCTATTACCGATGGTTTATCTAATGAGGCTATAGGGTTGTAAGAAACCTCTTCGGATCGTAGAATACTTGATTGAATAGGTTGTGCTTTAAATATATCCAATTCAGATTTCATACATTCCACCATAATTAATCAAAAATATCTTTTTCTTTCTTACGCCTAATAACTTTACGTCGTTTCGAGGTAAAATAATTTAAATTTTTGATCGACGGCTTATTTATAACTTTTCTTTTCCTTTTTCCCGACCCATACATTTCATTGAGTTTTTGAACTGCCCCGCGTCTTACACTTTTGACAATCTCTTTACCGCGATCTTGCAGAACTTCCTTAATATTTGCACCGGATACAATATCTGATAAAGCACTTATACCAGAGTTTACAACCTGCCTTTTTAGTAAATCAGCCCCCGAAGAAAATATTGGTTTCAAATACTTGAAAAGTCCCCCAAAAAAACTACCTAGGCCACGTCCTCGTTGATATGGTACAGTCGAATGTACCAACGGACCAATATCCTCAATGCCTTTCCCCGTTTGACTCAAATAGTATCTGTAATATACTCCTTCCATAATGCTTTTCATAAAACACTAAATTGTTTAATAGAATCCCCCCTTTTATTTATATACTTTTTTAAAATGTAATACAATTTTTGTAGGAATACTACTTGTTGCAAAATTAATTTTGCTACTATATTTATCACAGATTAGAATAGAAATATTATCAAAAAAATTTTTCTCAACAGCAAAATATTGTATATTTAAAATTTCTTTTTCCATTACTTCAAATGCATTTTTTGTGTTTATCGTTCTTAAACATCTCACCGTGCTATCACCCACCATATTTGGTTCAATAATATCGGTATAGACAAAAAGCATTTCTGGTTTAATTACGGGTGTCATAGGTAAATATTGCAGAAATGTTTTAAATAAATCTAAGAGTCTTGACTTATGCTTTTTAAAATCTTTAATTTTTACAGTTATCTGATCAAAACATGATTTCAGTAACTCTTCGAGTGAGTAGCTATGATCTGCCTTTAATTTTAGCTCAAGTGGTGGTTGATTTATACATATTTTAATAAATTCATTTGTTTCAGGTAGTTGTTTTTCTAATGATGTTGATGAAGGTGCAGCCACGTAATTGGAATCCAAAGATATAAAATCATATATCCCCCAAATTAGTTCACGCTCAACCTCTTTTCTTGAGTAGCCATCAAACGGGTGTATATTCTGAATAAGAGTTGGTAACAAAAAAGATTTCCAATCACACAAATATTCATCCGTGTTATGTGGAATGTACGTCGTCCCAATTCCAACCAAGTGTTCGGAATTACCTCCTATAAAAACTTTTGTACCAATGTGCCAGTTTTTTCCGTATTTATTTGGTTGAAAATCGTTTAAGTAAATCTCCGACAGACCAACTTTCCAGTTTGTACCGTTGATTGGTTTATGTAAATTATTTGTAAAAGCTGATAAAGTATTATCAGGATAGTAATTCATTGAGTTATCACTGAGTAAAGTAACATAAAATTCATCTTTTAGGTGTATATCGCCCATGTTTTCTTACGTTTTGGAAAATTAATTTTTGTTTGACTGTCACCCGCTTTAGCTGGTCGTAAAATTCGTTTTGTAGGTGTTGTAAATTTCTCGCTATTTATATGCTTTTCTTTCTTTTCGGGTGGACTGTCAAGAGGAACCGTTATAACGTCTCCAGACTCGGTTTCAAATGTTTGATAATTTTGATTTGGAGTTAATTTTCGTTTTCTTAAACGCTCACCAATTGATGTGGCAGATAGTGCTTTTGCGAAAATTTTGTCTTGAACGTCTTCATCAAGTTCACTGTCAGACTGTGTTGTTTCTTTAAAAATATTTTCCTGGACGCGTTTATCAAATACTTCATCATCTTCATTCTCATATATTTCTTCTTCAGGAAACTGCATTTCAAAATTTCTTTTACCGACAACATCTGTTTGAGTGTCTGTCGCTCTAAATATGGGTTTTGTACGGAAACGTGTTTGGGTACTTTTAGGTTCCATGATTTTAATTTTTTTCTCTTCAATTTTAGATAACAATCTTTTTTTGTTTCTAATTTTAAATAGGTTCTGACGATACAAATACCACTTCTGAATATCGGACAAATTTTTGTTTAATAAAATGTTTTTCATCTTTTTATCCAACTGGTTGAGTTCAACGTCTGAATTTTGCTTTAGTTTTTCATATATTTCAGGTTTTAATATTATCATTTTGTTAAATGTTGTATTATTCATTTTATAAAATGACCAATCACCCCTGATAAAACTGCACCGAGAAGAGCAGGTAAAAATCCACCACGTTGAATTATAATTTTTCTTTTACTAGTGAGCGACTTCTTACGGCAAATGAGTGATCTCAAGTCCTTTTTATACTTTTTTAGTTGATTGGTTGCTCTTTTATTTAAATGACAGTTTAAACTATTTAACGACCTTTTAAAATATTTAACGCAATTTCACAGATCGTTTTAATTACATTCGGCTCACATTGTTTTATTATAACTTTTTGAAATTTTCTCTTAGAATTTTTTAACAGGTGCAATATATGACGGTTGGTTTGTAATCGTTTCATATTCCTCACCAAATTGCTCCAATTGCTCTTTTGTACAAAAACAAAAATTTTTTCCAAATATGTCACTTCTTAATCTAAATATATCATTAATATCTTGAGTAAGGTCTATTAAAATGTAACCATATGGTAAGGTAGTTACTTCATTATATACTTTCTCAAATTCGTTGACCTGTTTTGGGTATATTTGACGAGCTAAAGGCAGTATTTGGGATTTATCTCTAGGGTTTTTGAAAAGCACTAAATATTTACAATTTAATGAAATATCTCTTGAAAATTTTCCCTGGTGAAAAACGTTTTGAGTTACAAATATTACAGATAAATTTCTATGGTGCGAACCTCTAGTAAATAATTCGCACACAATCTTGTCGTGAGAATTTAACATCATATCATCTACTATAATTAACAGTGGATCTTGATTATCACAAAAATCTGGAATAGTATTATAATGTTCAAGTCCTTTGATATTTTTCGGGGCGGCTTCTTTATCGGGGTTACACCAAATAATCTTCTCAATTGGAGGTTGAATATATTTGTTTTTTTGTTTTATTAAATTAAAAATAAAAGTCGATTTCCCACAACAAGACGGCCCGGCAACCATCATAGTAAACGGATGAAAAAACATGGTTTGCCGAAGAGTATCTATCTAACTATACAAATCTATATGTATACAAAACAGAGGTCGAGTATAAAATTAATCTTGGAAAATTGGACAGACAGTCTCTTATATAGTCTCACAATGGCCAAACGTGTTTTCATAGTTGATCTCCAATTTCTAAGAGGAAACGATAAACAATATTTTGTCAAAGAACTCGCTCTACTTGAAAAAGGAAGTTTGATTCCTATCGTTTATCATTTCAAACCACCTTACCACGAAGAAGAACTAGGTCAAGCAGCACAATATAGCAACCGATATTGCGGCAATAAAATAAATGGACTTAATTGGAATGGCGGATGCATTGACTATGTGGATATAAAATCAATTATTAAATACTATTTAGAACAAGCTGAAAAAATTTATGTAAAAGGCGAACAAAAAAAATTTTTCCTTGAAAAGTATATTGAGAGTTTTAAAATAGAAAATCTTGCCATACCGTCGTTATTAAAGATTGAAAATTTTAAATCAATGTGTCCGATACATCTTTCAAATAATCATTTTAGATGTGCTGTAAAAAACTGTCTTAACATTTATATGCATCTTCGGAAGGAAAAAGTACTATAATGTTAAAAACAAAAAAAGTTACCTTTAACAATAAATTAGATCTTTGCGTTATGTATGTGTGGGATTATGCATATAGAGTAGCTCGACAGGGAAAATATGAAGAATATGCACGAGATCGAGATAGATTTCATAGACGAATAAAAAATATTGAACCTATTATCTCTGCAGTTCTAAAAAAACCTCATAGAGAAAAAGTTTTTAATAAATTAATAAGGGTTGGTTAACCCAATAAAATTAATGTACATAAAATCATGTAATAGTTTTATTTTAGTTTTAAACAAAAATGTAAAAAGAAAAATGAATAAAAACACGTGACAAATTGTTTTATCTGTCATTTGTACCATTATTTTATTGTTTTAATTTTAAATTTGAACTCACATTTGAACTAACCTAGTCTATCTGACATGCTTCCTAGGCCTTTAGCAACAACAATAAACCCACAATAACAACAAACAACAATTAACCACTAACCTACACTTTAAATCGAGAAATTACCAATACAGACAACCAGAACTAGGTCAAATACTAACCTAGTTTACCTGACGACCTTCCAAGGCCTTTAGCAACCGGCTTGGGACACACACAACAACAACAAACCACAATAAACCAATAACCTACATTCTAATTCCAATACAGGAAACTAAAACTAGGTCAAATATTAACCTAGTCTACTATATAAGGTCGTAGCCTTTCATGGCAATTATAAAAACAGGTTTTGGTTCCCCATGCTCAACTCCCGGGAGCTCTACTGGAAATAATAACGGAAAAAAACTTAATTTGTTATTTCATGAAAATCAATATAAAGTGATTGGTTCATTGACTGCTGCTTTTTGTACATCCTATTATTGTGAAAGTTGTCATATTTCGTACTATCATAAAAATGATCACCGGTGTTCAGTAACTTGTCCTTGTTGTCAAAATTTAACACCATGTTCCAAAAACGTTACAGAAGTTATATGCAATATCTGCAACAGAATGTTTAGAAGAGTAAAATGTTTGGAGTTCAAAAGTTTATAAGACATATATGCAACGAACATCTTTGCAAAATTTGCCATCTACATGTTCCTGCAGATCATTTATGCTTTATTCAGCAAAATAATACATAAAAAAATTTACAAACTGTATATGTATATGTTTTTTATGATTTGGAAACGAGACAGGAAAAAAATATCACAACGAAAGTAAGACAACATGAACCAAATTTATGTGTTTTGCAAAAAAAAGGTGCGATACATGCATTGACATCGAATCGTTATGTTTTTGTCAAAAATGTAAATTCAGGCAAAGAATTTTTGACAAAAATAATGTAATCGAAACATTGATGGATTACATAATAAAATTAAAAAAGGAATTCCGAGAAATAATTGTCATTGCTCATAATGGACAATCTTTTGATCATCAATTTATTTTAAATTACATTTTAAATAAAACTAATATTGAGCCAAAACTAATTATGAGAGGTACAAAAATTATTTTGATGCTGATCGATAATGTTAAATTCATCGATTCTCTTAATTATTTTCCGATGGCACTAGCAAAGCTCCCAAAAGCATTCAATTTATCCACAGAATTGAAAAAAGGCTTTTTTCTGCATTTGTTTAACAAAGTAAAAAACGAAAACTATATTAGTATTTTGCCAGCTATGAAGTAGTACATGCCAGATGGATGAAAAAAAGTGAGAGAGTTGAGTTTTTAGAATGGTACGATGAAAATAAAAATTTTGAATTTAATATGTCAGAGGAAATAATTGAATATTGCAGCAACGATGTAAAAATTTTGACAGAAGCTTGTTTGAGTTTCAGAAAAATATTTTTACAAGAATGCAATGTTGAACCATTTTTAGAAGCAACAACAATAGCTTGCAACCTTGTGTTCAGAAGAAATTTTCTTCAACCAAATACAATAGGTATTATTCCAAGAAGTGGTTATAGATTGATCGGCAACCAGTCTAAAATTGCTATACAATGGCTTATATGAGAACAAGACAGTCAAAAAATTAATTTTCAACACGCAGCAAACGAAAGAGAAAAACTAATTGGTGGAGTGAAAGTAGATGGTTATTGTGATAAAACTAAGGAAATATTTGAGTTCCATGGTTGTTATTATCATGGACATCCAAAGTGCTTAGTGGTATGAAAGGTATGAAAGGTATTAAAGAACGCTAAAAATGCACATTTAAAATCTCTTGGATACACACTGATTGAAATGTGGAAATGTGAGTTTCGAGAGCAGATAAGGAAAAACAAAACCATGCTTTATTTACAAACTCATCCTACAATTTTTACTGCTCCGCTAACCCTCGAGATGCATTCTATGGCGGAAGAACTGGTAACGTATTTACCTATTATAAATGTAGAACTGGTGAAAAAATAAAATACGTAGACGTCTGTTCGTTGTATCCTTGGGTTTGTAAATACGGTAAATTTCCTATAAAACATCCAAAAGTCTACGTTGGAAGCTCGGTTCGCTCAGGTATGGATTTAAAAAAAATACAACGACTTATTAAATGTAAAATACTACCACCAGAAAAACTTTTTCATCCAGTTTTGCCACTAAAACAAAATAATAAATTGATGTTTACGTTGTGTCAAACATGTGGAGATCAGAAAAATCAAAATGAATTTTGCTTTCACTCCGACGATGAAAGGTCGTTGTCTGGTACATGGATAATCGATGAAGTCTTAAAAGCCATCGAAAAAAATTATAAACTTTTACACATTCATGAAATTTGGGAATACGAAATAGCACAATACGATAAGATCAACAAAGAAGAAGGATTATTCACTGAAATGATGAATAAATTTATAAAAATTAAGCAAGAAAATTCAGGTTGGATAAATTACGAAACAGAATCAGAAAAACAAAATTATATTGATTTAGTTTTTGATACAGAAACAATTAAACTGGAATATAAAAACACACTAAACAATCCTGGCTTAAGATCTTTTGCTAAACTAATTTTAAATTCATTTTGGGGTAAATTTGGTCAACAGGAAAACCAACAACAAACAGTTATTATAAATCAACCGTTTAAATTAAACGAGATTTTAACAAATCCTTCAATAGAGGTGTGTCAAATCCTACCAATAAAGGAAGAAAATGTAATTGTGAGTTGGCAGTATAAAGATGAAGCAGTAACTTCCCTTCCAACAGTTAAAGTTTGCATAGCTGCTTATACAACAGCACAAGCGCAACTTCACCTTTACAGTTATATTGAAAAGATAGGCAACAGAGTTTTGTATTACCATACTGACTCAATAATTTATGTAAGTCGAAAAGGGGAATACGATCCGCCTGTAGCGGATTGTATTGGAGACATGACTGATGAACTTCAATGTTACGGGGTTGATACATAGTTATATAACTGAATTTGTAAGTGGTGGACCAACAAATTATGCATTTAAAGTGTATTCTACCAAAGAAAAATCTGAAAAGGTTATTTGCAAAGTTAAAGACATTAATTTAAACTATGAAACATCTAAACAGGTGAACTTTAAATCAATTAAAAATGCAGTTCTTAATCCTCAAGATTGGGGAAATATTGTAGTGATATCTCAAAATATTAGAAGGACAAGAGATCATACAGTTTCTGCTACAAAAAATTATCAACCAAAATCTGAAAAACGAAGGTTTTTAGAAGACTACAGTTCCGTACCATATGGGTACAAAAAAAATAAATACAAAACAAATGTAAATTAAATTTCTATTCATTTATCAAACATCAAATTGTTGATTTTGAAATTGAAGATATTTTTTCAAAAGTATTAAAAATAAAATAACATGAATCAATATAGTAAAAATGCATATTTCAAAACAAACAAAAAAAAATTCCCTTTTATATTGAAATTTCACTTTTGTTTTTCCATTTCAAAATTGATTGGATTATTTAATTTGCCTAGCATAACATTTGTTTTTGTATTTCATAAACATTTTTTTTTGTAATAAAAAACACAGAATAAAAACTTCTTTTATTTTTCTCAATTGTCTATTATACCAAATTTTCCGAAGTTCAGAGATGTGGCGTATCACAATAGGTCTTTTTTTAAAAAAATAATATCTTCCACAATTCAAAGAGTCAAAGAATTTTGTTTTGAAGATTTAAGATGCAATATGGCAATGTTGTGTGTAATAAATTTCCAGGGCTGCAAAACCATAACTAAAAGTTTAGTTTTTGATTGGGTCTGCTTGGGGTCTTTAGTAAATGATCAAATTCTAGATGAGGCACATTTCAAAGGATATTTTTCTCAGGGATTTGAGTTTTCAAATTTTTACAAATTTCTAAATTAAACTTGTTAAAAATTATTTATTTAAAAGAATCGGTAAAATTATTTATTTAAAAGTAATGGTTCGGACATTCTGCCTTTTTTTTTTGTTTTTATTTGTCTACAAACTTAGTGCATGATCATCCAAATTAATCTACTGAAAATTACGTAAAATTATTTTTTTTTTTTTTTTTTTTTTTTTTTTTTTTTTTTTTATTGAAGCACTACGACTTTCGCCATAACGTGCTGAAGGATATAATACATAGCTATTTTGATACATTTTGGTGGTTTAAAAAAAATTATACATAAATAAAAAATAAATTATATAGTAATTTTATTTATAAATATATATTTCAGGATACCATGAATAAGCCGCAGATCCTTAAAATTGATGATGCCCCGAATATCATATGGTGGTTCGATTCCTCTTGCCCGCAAAGCTGATTCAAGTTCCAAGTGATCAAATCTTGGGCAATCCCACAACAAATGGTCTACTGTTTCAATACTGCCTTGGCAATCGCATGTATTTGTATCCGATACCTGAATTCTATGCAAGTGGTTCTTTGTTCTCGTATGACTCGTCAAAATACGATTTAGCAGTTTATATTCGCTACGTAAAATTATTTAAAATTGATAAAAAATAATTTTATCCCCTTGAGGACGAGGGGTCTTATATGACCCCAACATGTTTTCGTTATTATCAATGAAATTCGACGAGAAAAAATTAAAAATTATTTTTTTTTGTTAAGTTTGCATTGCAACATTGTTGTCAATTTCATTTGTTTTGGATATTTTTTGCCGTTTCAAATTTTAAGTGACGTTACAAATTTATAAATTTTGCTCCTCAGTCTTAATTAATAAAAACACTCAATAGCCTTTCAGATTCCAATCAAATCATATGTAAGTATTAGTGTTGCTATTTTTCTTTTCTTAACTTTGGTTTATTTAAAAATATTGTGTAGTTACAGAATAACATAGGATTTTGTTTGGGGTCAAATACAGCACCGAGGGAGATTTTTTTGCGAATTCGCCATTTTTTTACATTTCATTTTTTTAAAATAATTTTCAATATATAAGTTCGATTTGGACAAACTCAAATGTAAGTTGTTTATTTATTATTTATTTTTGTTTTTCTTTGATTTTGTATTCAAAATATTGTACAAATTCACCAAAATCGCATAAAAACTTTGGGGTCACATATCGCACCGTGGGCCATTAGTTTTGTTGTTTTTCAATAATGTCGAAGAGAAAACGATTTTATTTTGATAAACACATGAAGGAGATTCTGCAACTATTGGAAGCAGATGAAAGTGAGACCAAAAATAATATACCTCTTTTGGATGATGCCGATATTGCATTTCTTGAATGCGATGCAGAAATTGACGCTATTGGCCAAGAGGTTATTATTGAAGAAATAGTTGGAGCAGAAGAAATTGATTCTGTAATCGCTGAGGAGCCAGAACCAGCTGTTCCCAATGTTACAGATGGTAATTATTAGATAAAAATTAATATGTTTTACAGCCTTCAAATTTACCATTGATTTTTTTAGTTATTATAATACCTGAATTCAAATGGATCAAAAATATATATGAGCCAAGAGAATTTGATATATCACAAGAGTTAGAATATTCAAAAATTCTTCTTTCTGAAATGGATGAAATTACTCCCATCAAAGTTTTTGAACAAGTTACCCAATTGGATAAACTTTTAAATATAATAAAAGAACAGAGCGAGTTATATGCTCAACAGAACGGCACGGTTTTCACCACAAGCTTAGAGGAACTTAAAGCTTTTATTGGCATTAATTATGTGATGTCTTACCACGTTTTGCCACGAATGCGTGATTATTGGTCAACAGAACCTGATTTAGGAGTTCCATTTGTGGCAAATGTAATGACCAGAAATCGTTTTGAGGAGACTAGGCAAATTTTACATTTTGCTAATAATCAATTGCAACCAAATCGATGTGATCCGTCGTTTGACAGAGCTTTCAAGGTTCGTCCCATTATAGATCATTTCAATGCAGCTTTTTCCGAGGCTTATTCACCTGCCAAGCAAATGTCAATTGATGAACATATGATTAAATTTACTGGACAAAACCGCATGAAGCAATATGTGAAAGGAAAGCCTGTACAATGGGGTTTTAAATTATGGTGCCGGTCTGGTTCCAAAACTGGCTATTTGTATATTGCTGATTTATACGTTGGAAAAAAAAATGTTGAAGCTGATGGTCCACTGGGTGAGTCAGTGATCATAGCATTAACAAAAGGACTAGAGAAAAGTGGCTGCGAATTTTTTTCTCGATAATTTCTTTAATTCTCCAACACTGCAGTTCAAATTAGCCGAGAAACATATAAAAGCTTGTTAAACGGTTCGTTCCAATAGAAAATTTATGCCTAAATTTGATTCAAAAAAAAAACAACAAAGAGGACATATTGAATCATTTTCATTCAAAGGAATATCGGTCGTCAAGTGGTTTGACAATAAAGAGGTGCTACTATGCTCAAATTTTATATCACCAATACCACGTTGTACAGTAAAACGAAGAATTGTGGGCAGTGCTGAAAAAATAAATGTGCAGTGTCCAGAGATGATTCGACCGTACAACAACTACATGGGTGGTGTAGATTTAATGGACAAAAAGAAAGTTTGTTACGAATTGGATCGCAAATCAAAAATTAAATATTATTTAAAGATATTTTTTGATTTTATGGACATTGCAGTGGGAAATGCATATACCATTTACACTGAATGGTTGAAAACCAAAAAGAAGAAACAAGTAAAAGTGATATCTGCTCTAGAGTTCAAGCAATTTGTTGCTAAAGGACTCATTGCCAACTACTCAAATAGAGCATCACAAATAAGCAATAAGCCACGGAGATTTGCAGTAAAACGCTCCAACATTGACATGAGCAATGCAGTTATCGCGCATAAATTGATTAAAACTGAAAAGCGTGAAAGGTGTTGTTTTTGTCCTAGAAAAGACGACAAAAAAACCAATAATTTATGCGAAGAGTGCAATCTCTATTTTTGCTTTACTAAAGATCGTGATTGTTTTGACAAATATCACAAAAAAATGAAAAATTGCATAAATATCTTTGTATTTTTCTTAATTAAATGAATTTCTATATGTAAATAAATTTGGTTTGTTCTCTATTAGTCATGGGTACTGTATATGACCCCAGCCAAATTTCCATGAAAACGGAAAATTGGAAAATTCTGGTTTTTATATTTCCATTAAGAATGGAATAAAAAACTTGATTCCGAAAACCGTTTCGAAAAATCTTTTACCGTTTAGGAGCTGTCCTCAAGGGGTTATTGTACAAAAATATCCGTTAACTAGACAAAAAAACTATTCGAAACAAAGCTACAAAGCTCATTCGCTATTCTCCTTCTGTGCTGTGCACACCTAATATAATCGTATTGCTTAAACTTTTACAATTTTTTTGCATATAAATTAAGAAAAAGGAAATCATCGATTAAAAAATTTTTATAAATTCTAATTTTATCTATATTAGATCTATTTACGGAACATAAATTAATAGTATTTTGTTCAAATAAAAACTATTTGTGTTAAGGCTTGAAACCACATACAACAGAAACAGAATTCCATACAAATTTTACAGAAACCGAATTTTTATCTGTCAAATTTGTATGAAATTCTGTTTCTGTTTCTGTTTCTGTTGTATGTGAATGCCCGGCTTTAGTCATAATTTGAATGGTAGTCATAATTTGAAACGTCTACTGCAGTGAGAAAAACATTTTTGTTTGTTTGTACATGAAACTGGGAAACGTTTGTATTAAAGTTTCGGGAACATAGCTGAATTGTTTTTGTTCTAATTATTGTATTAAAACTTAATGATTTTCTTAGAACGTTTGACAAAATAGTATTAAGTCGACATTATGCGAACAATATGAAAATAAAGTTTCAATATTTATATTATGTTTGGGTAGACACTGTCTAGTGTGTCTATACCAACGCTTCGCCACTGCACATATGAAAAGTAATTGGGAAGATATCGTACATTCTGCGCAGCTTAAGTTATATGTTATTGGTTTGCTGCAAATAATATAAATTGGAATACCTAAATGCTAACCTTGAAGTAAATATTTGAAGAAGCTGAAAGATAAAGGAATTTGTTTGTTTTTGATTGTGCTGAGACGTGGGAAAAAATGATGAGGGCTATAATTTTGGAAAAGGTTCTGACCTGAAATGTGTGTAGCTATGAACTAATTTTTTTTTTTGAGATTTCCTGATGAATCCACTGATGTTGATAGAACCAATTAGGATAACACATCAATAACATTAAGCTAAGTACTTTTATTTTATATAATTATTATATTCGAGATAATTTATTTGATTCTAGATACTATTATGCAAGATAGTGCATTTTAAATGTTAAGATAAACTTGTTCTTTGATAAGAGATTTTCAAGTTTTCCGGCAATTTAATAATAATTGATATTTTATTTTTGTGAAAAGTCCACCTATAACAAACACTACATCAACCTCACTTATGAGTATCGGGTGGTGACTTATCCCATATTAAGAGAAGCTCTGATAAACACGTTTGGTACCCTTACAGACGATAAAGCGGTGTTAAAGGTACTGCTGAGCCGCAAGCAGAAAAATAAGGAAAGTGTATATGATTACATAATATGCATGAATAATTTAAATAGTAGACTGATCCGGCCATATAACCCACGTGAACTAATAGATATAGTTCGGGACGGTTTGTCCGCAGAACTGAAAAGTGCAACCGTGATAGTAGAGGTTGCATCACTTGAAGACCTGCGTGTGATGTGCCAAAAGTTTGGAAATTTTTAGGCATCATCACCCGCAGCGTCAAGGACAGGTGGGCAACCCCTGCCATCAACGTCGAGAACAGCTGGGCAATACCGGATCAGCGAGATTACACCTTCTGATGAAGATGAAGCAGACCCATGTAATTATATTACAGGCCCCTCAAACTATCAACCAGTACTATCAAATTCTGCAGGTGCATCAAGCTATACTCCATATGTAGACGCTTATTCGGTTCCACCAAGAATTTTGGCTAGACCTACAAATACGAATAGATCCATCCTACAACCACCGCCACCTAGAACTGATCATCTGATCTGCAAGAGATGCAAAGATATTGGTCATGCGATATACGATTGTCCTCAAAAGCCGTATTGCTACCGATGTGGTAAGGCTGATACCATTTCTACTAGATGTACCAACCGCCATCCATCGCTTCATTTAAACTCTCGGGCGGGAGCACAGCATTCGCGAACTGTGCCCCTAAACCATTCTCTGAGTCCGCGAGTACATCTGAGAGATGCATCAACCGCCACCGAAGAAGATCCTTCACCACCACAGTACCAAAACTAAACAAATCTGTTCTTTCCTCAACACCATTTCCGATTCGTCGGAAGAATAAATCTCGGAAACGTATTGAACGCTCGCGCAATTATTTTTAAAAAAAAAGAAAACTGCTTAATAAAGCGTATGTATCTTCGATCATTTATCGGGGAAATGATCCTAGGCCTCCCACACCTTTATATAAATATTTGTAATAAAAAAGTTTATGGACTTCTAGATAGTGGAGCCTCTATCAGCATTCTGTGAAGGAATTCCCTAGAATTGTTAAGGAGCGCCGGTATTACCTACCGCAAAATGTTTTCTGCCATCATATTTTGGGTTATGTTGATGTTTCTATTAATTTCAATGGCTTATCGAAACCTTTTCGCTTTCATGTTGTTCCAAGTTTATTAAATTTTCTAAAAAACAATGTTACATTTACGCCACTTTAAAATTAGGAAAAAATTTACACTCCATTCATGCCATGCATAACTGCAAATTTTTTATGTATTAGATAACTAGGTCTTCACCGAACCATTCACCGAACAATTCACCGAACAATTCACCGAACCATTGCAGTCGAGACCATATATATATTTGGCATGAATTCAAAATGGTACATTACAGTATAATTCAACCGTTATAATTTATGACGGTAGCACTGGCAGAAATATTTGAGGAGGACAAATGAAAATTTCTTCATTTCTAAAAATACAGAAGAAGAAATATGTATAACAGAAAAATAATTGAATAAAAGATATCTAAATTCGTTTTTTATTATTATTAGTTGTGTTATGTTTGGTTGTGTTATTTGGTTGTTTTATTATGTTTAGTTGTGTTAAATGTTATGAATTCGTGTGCACTTAATGTTAGAAACGAACGAATTTTACTTAAGCTCTCGTATGAGTATGATGTTTCGTTAATTTATTTCAGAACTATTTCGTACAATATGTTACAGAAATACTTTTTAATATACATATTATTATTTTCGTTTATATTAAAAAGTTAGGTAAAATAAAAGTTTGTTTAAATATCTTTATAGTTAGCTTTATAATTGAAAATTGGTACAGTTAGTAAATAGTTAAATAGTAATAAAACAAAAGTGTCTATCGTTCAAATCAAGACGAGTGTGGTGCATTTCATATATAACTACCAAAAAACCACCAAACTCTACCAAGCCAACAGATAAAAATCATGTAAATATTCCAATACGAAAGATCACACATAATACATAAAAACTAATAATTCTCGTCACACGATATTAAAATTAAAAGAACTTACAAAAGATCTTATTTCATTTATGAATATGAATAAATAAATTATGAATAAATCTGGTCACGAGACATTAAAATAAAAACAAATTGAATAACATACATAAAATCGTAACACTGACCTAACTTGAAATATGTAAAATATCAAATTGCAAAACAAATAATATTTTTACTAATTTGTTCACACAAAATATAATTTAATAAATTTTACAATTTTTACTTTGAAATGTGATGATCAGGAAGAAATTTAATTTTTATATTTTTATAGTTTTATGCTTGAATTGCATTTCGTTGGAAAATGCATTTAAATTTATTATCGATTTTTGGAAATATCATTTTGGTAGGGATAGATATTAAGAAATTAAATATGTAAATTTTACTATAAATAGAACAATTTTATATTGAATAAATCAGATTGATTTTTAAACTTAACCTGTGTGTTTAATTTCGATCTCGACGCTTTCGATTTGCTTGCAAAGAAAGCTAGCTGCATATCACTGAAACTGACTTACTTTGTCAAAAAGTTTCACTGATTGTAGGGACAGTTCTTCAGACAGAATACAGACGTTTGACTAAATATAATCATTCTGCTCGAGATACAATAGAATTGAAATCTCGCATCACATAATAATTAAACATTTGATCAATAAATATAGATGAAGCTCACTCATAATTTTGAACATGATTGGGCCCACCATATGGCGACCTTGAATCCCGAACCGGAGTATTTATTTGTACTGAAGAAGAAGATCCCAATAACATTTGAGGAGTACAAAGCAAAGAAAACAATAATATTACCGAAAGAGGAAGTGGTGCCACACAAGTAGTATTGTACGAGGAGACTACTTGACATGAACTCGACACGAGGAGACTACTCGACATGAATTTGCTTGTACACCTTGAAAATTTTTTCAAGTTGCACATGTGTATTTTTTGCTTGTGTATTGATACATGTATTAAATTTATGGAATTGTATGAATTTCACACATTTCTAGTGCAAGTATGATCGCTTAGGATGTTTCACAAGCAGTAAATCAATATATTTGTGTCATTTCAAATGTGTGAAGGCTATGTTATGAGTAATTTATCACTGGGATAGTTTTCACAGGGGTAATGAAGAGTTACGTAGGATTTGTTATGCATAATTAAGCTGCGTACTTGTTTCACACACCTAACACGCATGTTCGCATTCAGTTAGCTAGGTGTTAATATAAATTTTTCATATATTATTTACATTTTCAATTTTTGCGACATTAATTTTTTGTTGTTTTTTCTTTGATCGTATATTTTTGTGTGAAGCAGATTATATTATATTATATTAAAAACAAAAAAATATGCATAAGCAAATTCATGTCGAGTAGTCTACTCGAAACAAAAATCAAGCAAAAGAAATATCGAAAAAAAAAGTTAAACGAAAAAGTAAAACTTAAATCAAACAAAATAAGAAATTAAAAAGATAATTTATCTTTTTAATTTCTTATTTTGTTTGATTTAAGTTTTACTTTTTCGTTTAACTTTTTTTTCGATATTTCTTTTGCTTGATTTTTGTTACCTTTTAAATATTTAGTCGAGTAGACTACTCGACATGAATTTGTTTGGTCATTTTTTTTGTTTTTTCTTTGGTCGCGTATTTTTTGTGTGAAGCAGAGTATATTATGTAAATTTTCTTTTTATCTTGAAATGAAAAAATATTAATAAGAAACTTGTTGTTTGTGTAGTTAATATATTGAGTAGCTGAGTGATTTTGATTTTTTCTTTGAACACATATTTTTTTGTGTTTCGTTAATTATTTGAGTTTGATTAGACTTAATAATTTTTAGACTTGATAATTTTGCAACTATAGATGTTTATTTGGTTAAAATCATTGTAGATAATAATTAAATCAATTGTTTTTATTCATTCAAAATTTTATTATAATATGGAAAAATAAATATTTTTGACTCTTAATTCTATTTCAATCAAAACACTAAACAATAATAAAACTATCGATACCAAAAAAAAAAAAATTATTCTAATTAAAATTCTTAAACTAATTTTTAATCCAGCTAGTACTTATTCAATTACCTTAATTCTAATACTTATTCACACTTAATTGCTTGAGTTTAATTGCTCAAAATTTATTATGTATAATTTAAAATATCTTCAAATTCTAATCTAGTGAATTAAAAGATATCATTCTGCAAAACACTTAAAATATATCCTAATATTACAACCTATTATATTTGATAACCAAATGGGGTTGTCTTGAAATCGTCTGAACACACTCTTTTGGTATATGTAAATCCAAACTTCTTGGATACAGGTTCCGAAACTACCTGTAACACTTTCCGCCTTTTAATTTTTTTGGCATCGGTGACCACGCGAAATCCCTCATCTTCGACATCGGTCACAATGCTTTTCAACGAGTTGAAATTCATTACTTTTTTTGACTCGATGTTTAGGGTTATACCTTTACACTTGGCTGTCTCGTGGTATTCCCCTGTATCTGGATTGAATACAATATATCCGTAGGATTTAGGACCCGTGCTCGCAAATTCGGTTATATACGCATTTTGTCCGTAGCCTGATAGTTCGTTTGTTAAATCTCCGATAAAATTTCCTGTCTCAATGTTAGATGAACCATCTATAAAAATTATCGAGTCAGTATCACAGTACAAGAGTTTTCCTTGCACCTTTGCCAACTCATTGTACAATTTTATTCGTGCGTTAGCTGTCGTAAATGCCCCAATGGATAATGAAACATGTTTCAGAGGTGCTGCTGAATCGCTATTATAATGCTTCCACTTTACCCATAATACATTTTCAACAGGTAAGACGTCGGTAATTTCAATGCCAGGCGAAGAAATTAAATCGTACAGGTCCTTTACCTCGTGAACTATTGTTGTCATCGTCCTATCGTTTCGTTGTCCAAATTTACCCCAAAGAGCATTCAAAGCGAGTTTACTACAACCCCTTTGTGATGGATTATTTCGAATTGCCGTTGCATCTAACTAACCCTCATGCTCGAAAAAATCCTTAATAAAGGTTTCTTTCTCGCTTGGTGTTGAAACATCTGCTGGCCAATCGCTAGCTTCTTGTTTCAGTTTCAAAAAGCAATTCATATAATCAGTGAATACCCCCCCGGTCTTTGTAGCTCGGTCATATTGTGATATCTCATATTGCCAAACTTCAAAAAATTCTTTAATATTGTACCCATGTTTTACGGCCAATTTCACTTCATCAATAACCCATGTACCAACCAACATTCGTTCGTCTTCGTTATGTGTACAATATCTTGTGACATTTACCTGTTGTGCACACGTTCGACAAAGCGTAAACAGCAACTTATCGTTAATTTTTGATGGAAGAACCGGAATCAAAAGTGTTTGAGGAGGGAGTATGGCACATTTGATTAACCCATCTAAATTGGAAATTTCGAGCCCCGTACATTGTTCACGTCGAAAAACTTTTGGATGGTGAATTGGATTTTTACAGTATTTATTTACATATGGGTATAGTGATGTGAAATCAAAATAGCGAATTTTTTCACCCGGCTGTATCTTATAATACAGCTTGAAAGTTTCTGTTCGTCCACCATATAGTGCATCTCTTGGGTTAAGGTAACCGTAACGCATTTCTGGATCGTTTTCAAGACTTGTTGAAATATCTAAATTTTCTGTCAAAAATCTTTTGAAGTCACACTCCCAAACTGTTTTAATTTTGTAACCCAAGGAAGAAATATATGTCAATCGAACGATTGTTTGCTCGTACCTCATATCGAACGTATCGTTATCTTTTGTTTCACACTTTCTGGCTACAAAACATTTTTTACACCCGTGCCAATAGCAACCCAGAAACTCATAAACAGTTTTACTGCTTTCACAAAAACCATCTACGTATAAATTTGTGGTGGGGAGTTTCACTTCGTAACGAATTTCTTCTGTCGCAGATGAAATTTGTCTTCCTTCGTAAACTAACCACTTTAAACCAATACGTGATTGGTTTTTGTTGGTATGATTATATAAGTTTGCAGGAATTACACCTAGTGTATTTTCTGTTATAAATGTTTTGCGGTAAGCTAACATGACAGCTTGTGCTAAAGTAAACGATTGCAGTAAGGGGTTCACACTCGTTATTTCTAAAAAACTACTCATAAAGCATAGACAGCCCTTGCGGAGAATCTCCACATCCAGAGCGCAGTACTTTATGAGCTCTTTTCGATTCTCGTACGGTAAATTTAGTTCTGATTGCTCACGATGCCAATTGTCAAACTTTTGAACCTATTTTTCATTCATATGAGAGACCCCAAAGTATTTTTTATCCGGAACCGACCCAACGTAATTATAGTTTTCAACTGTGTTGAAAAAATGAGGATACCACCCTTTTGACAAACAATTGAGACCGAATGTTTCCGGAAATTTCGACAGTGGCATTGGAAGAAAATTCAAAGAATCAATAAATGTAACACGATTATCATAGACTATTTTCAAAATTTTCATCCCCCCCAGAATCGGCATAATTGATTTGCCTCTTTTTGGACAGTTCTCTAATTATGAACTGGCCGTCATAGGATTTAAAATTATGTGCAACACAATAGACTTTAGCTGAATTCTGCCGAAATTGTTCACAGAAATCGATGAATTTCTTAACACAGTCTTCAACTGTATCGTTTTCAAAAACATGTTCGCGCTTACCACAAAAAGTACAACAGACTAGATCTGGTGCCAAATAGCAATTATTGCATACAATTTGAGCAACACATAAATTTGGCTCGTGCAAAAATATTTTTTCGCCAATGTTTTTGGACTGCGTACACTCCAGATCAAAGAAAATTATCGAAAACGAAACTATGGGATGTCGTTTATATTTCTGTACGTAGCACTGATGATCTTGATCAACAATCAGTTTGCATACAAAACACTGCTTTTCCTCACACTGATGGCGTTTATTGGCTCGTTTGCGATAATCTACAAATTTTGCGCAAAGTTTACAATTTATTAAAGTGTTGCAAACCGTGGAACCTGGGGAGGATGAAGAGGAAGATGTATGTCTATCATAACATACCACACCGTAAAAATTCCGATTGCAATCTGGACAGGTCATTTGTTTTTCAAAACGATTACATGGGGGAGACTCAAGACAACTCTTACATTTTTCGGGACAAATATGATAATTTTTATGATTGTACAGCTCTAAACAATGATTACACTGTAGCTTCCAACCGAAAAACCCTTTCACATTACTTAATGTTGCGAAGTGTTATTTTGTAAAAAAATAAACATTCTTTTGGATTATTTGTGTTCTTGAAAACAACTATTTTGTAGTCATTCAGAAGTTTTTGATATGTATGAATTTGGAGCAGAGATGAGCCGAAATGGTTATCGATCTTGATGGCTCCACGTTTCATTATATCATGGACCTCATTCATAAGAACTCTGTTGTTGCTTTTGAATAATTTTAATTTATCGGAATTCTTATCAGCTAAACATTTTCCTACTAATATGGCTATTGGGAGACAATAAGAATTTGAGCCTGGGATTTGTATATCGATTAGAGACTTTGTCTTATATTTTAATATATCTCGCGATGGAATATTCGTTATGTTCCGCATTCGACCTTTACCGGATGAAATATGTATCAAAACAGTGGTCACCTGAAGAACATCGGTCAAGAGGAAATTTGAATTAGACTGGGCGACCGACTCTAAAACTGCTGCAACTGTTCACCTTTTAATTTAGATACCTCAGTAAAACTTAAACCAATTGGTTTAGATGTATCCATTTCTGGTAATGTTATTTTTATACCGATTTTAAAATGCGGTGAAGCATTGCTAGCAATAAAAGAGATTAACTCGTCGAATGCACCTTTTAAATATACCGAAAGATCAACCCCGTTTTTTACTATGTTTTTAAATTTAAAATTAGTTACAGTACTACTTACATTAAATTTACGGTTAAATACACTTACTTGGCTAATAATATTAATAAATTTATTCTTCCCAGAGATTTCTTGTAGATATTGCTGCTGGTTCACTATCATTCCTGACCCAGATTGTAAATATTCTTTAGATGGTTGGTTTTGGTGATGTTCTGAACGTTGATTAGATTTTACCAAGTCGAGCGGTAAATCATTTTCCGCTTCAAACTGGGTTTTTTGCTATTGTGTATGTTGTGGCTGTTGCTGTTGTTGATGTGGTTGTTGAGTTTGGTGTTGTGGTAGTTGTGATTTATGTTGTTGTTTTGTTAAATTAATAGGTTGTTGTTCTGCCTGTTGAAATGTTTGTTGTTGTTGTATTGGATGTTTAATGTTATTTTTCGTTAAACTAAGAGCCTTAATTGATTTAATTGGGGGTTGGTGTTTGATTTTAGTTTTATCTGTATTTGAACCATCTATAAACTGATGATTTGGCTCTTGTTGTTGTTGTCGTTGAAGCCTTGTTTCATTTTGTTGGAAACTCTCAACTGACTGAACAGGATTAAGCCAGTTTATAACACGAATCACATCATTGTTGTTAATTTGATGCGATAGCTCTTTTATGTCGTTTCTTAAAATATCATCTTCAACATCGAAGTTGGACTCTATCAATTTTTTTGAGATGGTAAGAAATATATCCTCCTTAGTTTTTTTATCCTTGGTCACCTTACAGTACTCCACCAACTCATTGATGGAGATTCTTTGGACGTTTATTGTTAGTTGACTCATTTTTTTTGTTTAAATTTGTTTAAAAATTTCACTGTTTTAACTTGTTAAATTTTTCGCTTGACTTGCAAGTAATGAATTAAGCTAAAATGTTAAATACAAATGTTTTTATATAGAAAACATCTTATCGTGGGTATATATAAATTATAAGCTTTATTTTTCTCTTAAGAGCATGGTTTAAATAACTTTAAAATTGATTTGTATTTATATTGGTTCAGTTACCTCGGTTATCTAGAAAGTATAAACTTTTTGATCTTAAGAAAAGAGTTTGTTATTGATTTTTTACAATGTAAATATTAATCAATATTTTTCTTCATTTTAATTCATGTCAATTACCCTATAAATTTTTTATGAATGTCGCTAAATGAACCGTCCAACGTGAAAATGAAATAAGATAACCGTTCAAATAACCGTATACAGATTATTTTCGTTTAAATTGATTTTTTTTTATTAATAATAATTTTTAATTAATTAATCAAAATATTTCCTTGTTAAGCTCACATTGACATTTACCATATTAAGAAAATTTGTATAAATAGCAACACATTTCTACTGTTGAAATCATAATTGGAAAAGTCAATCAAACCAAAGGTAAAGCCAGCAATAATTACAAAACCATGGTAAGTTATTAAAAAAATTGCTTTATTTTGAAAAATAAATTTAATTTAATTATTTTGTTAACTTGTAGGATAATTTAATAAAAACCTTAAATAAGGCGGCAAACACTGTGTTAAACAAAGTGATCAACCCTGAGGACCTAGGATCAACGGAGCATGAAATAACCGGGTGGAAATTAATTAAGACAAAATTTGGTTATCGAATTTTGTTAAATGTGGAAGAAGATCTGAACTTGTGGATGCCGCCAAGACTGGTAAAATTATTTGTCAAAGGGGCAGTACCTCAAAATGGGATGACCATAAGATTTATTGGGCGAGACGCCACAAAATTGAACGCACCTTTGTTTGCGTTCAATAAGAAAGAAATCAGTTCAAGCGACATAGTATTTGAACAGAATGTTTAGCCCTGGGAATAATCAACTTGAAATTATCTGAAAAACGTGTATTATATTTTCTATTATATTTTTAAAATAAAACTTTAATGGATGTCATAAAAGGACGAAATATATTGAGAAATCTTAGAAATAAAAATAAATCTTTTATTTTTTTAAATTTACATTAACGTACGTATAAAACAAGTGCAAAAGAAATAAGTTATTCAACGAATTGCGTCAAGAGTTTACGGTAAAAAAAAAGTGTAACCTTTATAAAATTGTTTTGGTTAGATTTGGGGTAAAAATTTGTATAATTTTAATTATGTGTGTATTTCTGCAAACAGGCATAATTTTCTATTATAATTGTTAAAATAAAACTTTATTAATTATATAGAATTTAAATTAAGTTGTTTTTGTGTCCATGAGTTTTGAGTTTTATTAAACCCTAGCCATTTCACAAAAATTTGATTTTTTTTCTGTTTTAAAACTTTCTCAACCAGATACAAGTCGGGGTGTTTTGTTTTCTGCAACTCATGCTCGTAAAAGCGACCGGCAATTGGTTGATTGTAATAATCTATAAGTAAATAGGTTATTGGTAACTTATGTTTGACTTCGTTGATTTTAAATATTTCAGGAGACCAGTTAGCTGTGTACGATTTCTCAAAAATTGTTTTATGCTTGCTAATTCGAACGTAATCTCCTTTCTTAAATTTTGCTTTACCCAATTTTGGACTAGGTGTAAAAATATTCTTTAAAAGAGCTGATTTATTTTTTTTCGAGACATTAACTGGTGCCATTTTAATAGTTCGATGTTTGGTATGATTGTAATCTTTAATAATTTCTTGAATTTTATCGATCCATTTATAGGTGCCACGATAACTAAACATTTTCCACATACGTTGTTTAATCGTGCGATTTAATCTTTCTACAATGCTAGCCTTTAAAAAACTAAACGAAGAATAATGTTTAATATTATACTGCTGCATTAAATTGTTGAATTGACTGTTGTAAAATTCTTTCCCCATATCTGTTTGAAGAGATGTTTAGGAAATCTTCGATTCATTTCTATAATTTTTTGGACAGCTTTAGAAATTTCCACACCTGTTTTATTTTTAAGTGGGGCAACCCAACAATATTTAGAAAATGTATCAATAACTACTAGAAGAAAACAATAATTTTCAGTTATTTTTTTGTAAGTGGTTAGTTCAATTAGATCGGCCTGCCACAGATCGTCTATTCCTTTTGTGATTACTTTGCGTCTAAGAAAATTTTTTCTGGCCTGTCTATGTAATTCATTTATCACTTCCTGACGCTGCATATTTGTTGATTTAACAGCTGTTTGATCGTTCGATTGCTTTGAGTTTCAATGAAGGTTTCAGTCAAGGAATTTATTTACATTGTCTGGTTATTTATAGGCTTTGTATTAATCGGTAAAAAATAGATTAAAAAAGAAGTGAAATTTTCGTTTAAATACATGTTAGCCGTAATTTAATTTCAGTTGAGTGTAGTCCTCAAATCTAATCTAAGCTATTAAAAAAAAAAAGCAAACAGGAAAAATGAATAAAATTAACAAAATAAAGAGTATCAAGGAAAAAGATGTGATCAAAACTGAGAAGCTGATAAGTCATATTCCGGAACTGCTTTTATCGTATGTTTATTTTTTAAACGATTTTACATCCTGTTTTATCGTTATTGGATATGATACGGAAATGTTTACACCCAAAATGATGATTTTGAAGGATAAGGTGTACAAGTACCTTACATGGAATGATTGGTGTACATTTTTCAATCAAATTGGTAACGTTCAACAATATTTTGATGCAGCAAACTTAAATCAAAACTGTAACAAGACAACAACAAATGAAAAAAACAAAAATTTCGAGATTACACTTTGCAAGAGAGAGAAATTTTTAATTTTTAAAGAAAAATCATCGAAAGTAAGGTTGAACGTAGGTGAATGGGAAAGATTACGAGATTTGGCACCTTTTCTACATTCAATATTCAGCTGGTATATGCTTACTTATATGGAAGTAAGTGCTTACTACAATCTCTATTTGAATAAATGTATTCTTCAAAATTGCACAAAATTGGACTATAAAGACTTTTTTTCGCCACCCACTGCAAATAATAATAATTGCTGCAATTATTCAAGATTATTCAATGAAATACCAATTTTGTCTAAGAATAAGTTATTTTCTGATCTTTATCATAATCTATGTACGAATACGATGGAATAAATAAAATAAAGTGTTTTGAAAACTATATTTTGTTTTTATTAATATTCAATAAATTCACATTAAATATTTGATTTTAAATTTATTAAAATTAGCTGCTAACAGAAGTTGCTTTAAGAAAATGTTAACGCGTTCGCTATCTTGTTCATTTATGTTTTTTATCTAGATAATGTTGTTGAGTTTTTTCTTTTTTTCCTTTTCATTCCTCCATTTTTTATCTTTTTCTTTTTATTATAAAACATTTTCTTAAATAAGAAATTTACAACGCGATCATTTGATCTACCCATATTTTTTACAAAACCATTTAAAAACTCTCTCAAAGACTTGCCCTTACATCGGTACAGAAGATAGAGACAGCAGTATTTACCACACGTTAAGCTATAGGCATCTTGTAATTCGATTGGATTGTAAATGTAGGTCTTCGAGTTGTTTAATAAAAAAGTTTTGAATCTTTTATCTAGCGACGGTGGACGCCCAAATGAATCAAAAACTCAGCTGGCCCACGGAGTGGGAAATAAATTGCTATCCAATGTGTGCCCGGTTTAGATGATGGGTCTGTGTTGATAACATAGCTAGCAGGTCTATTATTTAGTATTTTCTTTGGCAAATGATTAATTGCATATACGCCACGGAAACTTTTTCTTGTGAAGTAATTGTTCCGGAGAATTTTACGTATATCGGATGTATTCATTGCGCTAGAGGTAAAAGGTTGTGATGCTTGAGGTTAAAGGGCGAAATAGTTTTGATTCAGTTTTGTTATAACTTATAAGTATTATTGATCTAAAATAATATTTCTATTTTTATCAATCTCCAAGGTTGCATCGTATTCCATGTAAATTAAACAAGTTGTGGTAGTTGGAATCGCTGCTTCAAAACGAGCTTCGAAACGTATATTTCCTTGCTTAAGAAAAGACGAACAGTTATCGTTGGCCGATAAATCTGATGTAAGATCGTACGCGATCATAAAATATCCGTGTGCGTACATCTCCTTTGTGATGAGGTTACCGTGAGATGAGTGTCGTATACCCATCGTAGAAAACAGGCTCGAATACGCACGGGCGAACGAATCACCGAATGTAAATGAGGTTGTAATCGAGGCACTTGGTGTTGGAATCCCATTCACATACAGAATACATGATGTAACTTTATTGTGTTTGAAATTATAAGGATTCTTTTTCTTCGTCCCAATATATGCATCATTATCAACCATGAAAAATATTAGGTTAGTTGGCAGCTGGCCCAACACAATATTATCCAAGTTTAAGGAGTTACCACTTGCCGGAACCGTATATGATTTCACCTCACATCTCTTATAATGATACTTTGCGTTTGTGCGTTCAAGCATCTTATGATGTGCAATTAAAACATTTGTGTTAATTGTACATTGTTTTACGTAAATTGTTGCCTCAAGTATTTTTATTGATGTGTCATCGTTTGCTGAATCGGTTAAAACATAAAATTCAGGCTTGTTGAGCGTAAATGTTAATCTCACATCAACATTGTTCAAAAGCAATAACGGTTGATTTAACCTATCTGCATGCACTTTTCCATACAATTCCACGACGTTGCTATTTTTCAACAAGGTTTGTCTTTTTAATAATCCTTCCTGTAACGGTTGCAATGTATCAAGTTTTTTTGTGTCAGGGTAAAATCCCGATAGCTCTAAATGGGTTCTGCTCGCATCCTCTCCAAAATTCAACAATGTTTCAATGTACGTTCTGTAGCTATAATTCCCGTCCGAAACATTTATGTTCTTTCCATTTAACGAAACGTTAACTTGCCGAAACAATGAATGTAACATATTATTTACTACAGTTGGCTGAACTGCATCTTTATCTGTATACAATGCTCCATTACCTTTAGTCAATTGAAGTTTCACACAAATATTTATTGAAGATAAATCTATGTACATATCACCGTGTCCATGACATATGAATTCGATAATTGATTGATTTTCTAAACTGGTTAAAGGCTTATAAGCAACTTCTTCGGTTTTTATAATGTTTGTTTGAATGTTACGAGGTGCAAAAAGATCTAATTCGGATTTCATACATTCTCGAAAAGACATTTTATTTTCTTTAATTTTATATTTATTTGAACGTTATAAAATTTTATGTAAATATATCTAAAACTCGTGGAGATGATTGTTTGAATACCCTAGAGCGTGGTGGAGGAGGCTTCTTAACTCGAACTAATAACGTCTTCGATTGTCTTTTAATTCGTTTTGAGCTCTTATTTATTGGTTTCTTCAAGTCTTTGTTTTTGTTACGTTTTCTTCGCTTACGATTGCTTCTTGCTCCTGACCCAGCCATTGTGTTAATTTTTTCGATCGCCTTATCCCTTAATTTATCAACTACTTGAACCGATCGATCACGTAAAATATTTTGAATTGGTTTTTGTGCATTAATATTTTTCAAAATGTCACCTCCGGTGTCAATCAACTCGTTCTTTATGAAATTTGCACCATTTTTTAGAAGTGGTTGAAGATATTTCCAAAAACTGGCGAAGACACTACCAATCCCACGACCACGTTGATATACTTTTGGTAATCTGAACACATTTCCAAATTCATCGTTGGCGGTTGGATTATTATTATGACCCCCCATGTGGAAGAGCGTAATACTTTAAATAGGTGTTATGCATAGTGTAATAAATCTAATGACTAGTTTCGCCTCTTTATATACCTTTGAGAAAATATAATACTACCATTGTGCTAAATATCTTTGAAATTAATTTGTACACCATTTTCATCCGTAATCAAAATGCTGATATCATTAATTTGTGTTTTGTCAATTGGCACATATTGAATATTTACGATATCTAAATTCTGATAACTCTCGTATTGTTTTCCACACTTAACTGGATGCATTATTAAACCTCTAGCCATAACATTACCAAACATCTGAGGTCTGGCTATATCACAATAAATACACATATAGTTTGGTATGTTTTCTGGTTGCTGCTCGTTTTCGTTTGTATTTACTTGTACACGTTTTTTGATCATATTCAGTTTTGGTTCAGTTAAAACTGAGGACGGTTCATTTGCAATTGATGCTTTCACATTTTTAATTATGTTAGCCCATTTTTTTTTTCAATTTGTGAAAACAGAGAGTCGAAGAGTTGTGTAACGGTATACGTTTTACCAAATTTTAATTTGTAGTTATGATTATCAAGGCTAACTTGAACGAAATCTTTTGAGAACACATACTTTGGAAGATTTGTTGTATCAGCGTATCGGTTGAAAAACTCTTCATGTTGAACAATTTCAAATAAAGCTGGAAATTGTTTCAATATATCCAATATATCTAGACCTGTATTACCTCGTTCTGTAATAAACGTTAGAGTTGGATCGTTTTCTTTAGCTGGTTTTTTCTCGATAGATGTGCAAGCAAATTTCGTTATCCCCATAAACCATTCTGTGTCATCGTTACATCTAAGAATAAGTGTATAAGGTAATTTTGCAGTAAACCTTGATAAAGTATTTTGAGGGAATAAATCCAATGAACTATTACTTGTTAACGTTACATAAAAAGATTTTTGATCTGTTAACAATTGTTTCAGTTGATGTTTGTTACACCTTGTGATGATAAGTGATGAAGATAAAGCCAAAACTAATATTTATATACTTGCCAGGGTATATCTGACATTTTTGACTGTGACGTTGCAACTTTATTTGATTTCTTCGGTGTACTTGTTTCACTTTTAGTTTTCTTACGCCGTGCCGGAAAATTTAGAACATTTTGACTAGGATCGTCTCTAGATCTTTTTAATGCCGATCGAGTAAATCGCTTTTCCACGGGTACATTAACCTGTTCACCCGAATTCAATTCGAACAATCTATATTCATTTGGGTTCAAAGATTCTCGCTCCATCGAAATTCGTACGTTTGGTGGTTGACCTTCTAAAGCTATTTTACGATAACTATCATCTCTATCAAGTTCTTGATATTCGTCGCTCTCATTATTTTTACGACTAAGATTAATCTGACCCTGATCGTTTTCCTGATCTAGATCATGTTCGAAACTAGAAAATTTATTTGAAGTTTGAAAAACTTCTTCCAACGACGGCATTTCTTCAAGTTGTTTCATCATCCTAGTCTGTGTTACAGCATTTTGATTGGATGGTTTCTCTGTTTGCATTTTTACGTTTTGTTTTCTCAAGAATTTCGTTTGCGAATAAACATCTTTCCTAACTGGTGGTTCACCATGACCAATTTCATCTAATAATCGCGACCGGAGATTTAGCATACCGTCTGACCTACTCCTCACGTTTAAAAACTTTACAAGATTGTGACGATAAAGATTCTATTTATCAACATCATTCAATTTATTATTGTATAAAATTTTTTTCATTTCTCGATCTAAAACTGATAAATTATTGTCATCAAGTATAATTTTCTTCCAACGTTCAAACGTATCAGGATGAACAACAAACATGCGTTGTAAACTCATTTTAATGCTCCTTCAAGCAGCTTCCCAACTAGTCCAGATAAAACAGCTGTTAAAATAACCGGTAAACACCCACCTTTTTGAATCAAAACTTTACGTTTCGTTGATAAATTCGTTTTTAGATCAGAAATTTTACGTAAAGAGTATTTATAATTACTCAAATGATTTTTGCAGCTTTTACTTAATTTGACATTTCCATTTAAAACATTCATACAAATTTCACATAAAGTTTTTATTAGATCTGGTTGACTTTTTGATAAAATATATTTTCGTTCGCACGGCTTACAATTTTTTAAGAAATGTAACGTATGCCTGTGTACCATTAGACGCCTCATAACGGCTTAGTTGTGAAACTAAATTTGATGGTGCATAACACTCTTGATAGTCCTTATTGAAAATATTAGTGCGAAAACGAAATAAATCGTTACACGATTGCGTTAAATCCATAAATAAATAACCATGTGGTTTCGACGCTGCCTCTTTATATACCCTTACTAGCTCGCCTACACGCTCCGGATAAATTTGTCGTGCAAGGGGATAAATTTGCGATTTATCCCTTGGATTGTTGAACACAACTAAATATTTGCAGTTTAATAATATATCCCGGCAAAATTTGCCTTGATGGAAGACATTTTGCGTAATCAAGACAACAGAAACATTTCGATGGTGTGAACCTTTAGTAAACAGTTCACATACATTTTTGGTATAAGCATCCTTCATCAAATCATCCAAAATGATTAAAGTATTTTCTAAGTTCTCAAAGTTTGTGGGAACAAAATCAAACACATCAACTTCTTCAAAATATTCTAAATCATTTTCCGATACTGAATTCTTCTCACCGTTACACCAAATCAGTTTCTTTATACCCTGAATTTGTGGTAAGAGTCTCAAGACAAAAGTTGTTTTCCCACAACTTGATGGTCCACTTATCTGCATCGTGAACGGAATTTCCACGTTAAACATTTTTTTAGCAATAAGTAATCTGAACAGTTTGAACCACTATTTATAAACTTTCTTCACAGCTTTGTTAACAGTTAACTCAAATAAACGAAACACAAAAAATATGTGACCAAAGAAAAAAATCAAAAACATTCAGCTACGTATCGATAGTTTTATTATTGTTTAGTGTTTTGATTGAAATAGAATTAAGAGTCAAAAATATTTATTTTTCCATATTATAATAAAATTTTGAATGAATAAAAACAATTCATTTAATTATTATCTACAATGATTTTAACCAAATAAACATCTATAGTTGCAAAATTATCAAGTCTAAAAATTATTAAGTCTAATCAAACTCAAATAATTAACGAAACACAAAAAAATATGTGTTCAAAGAAAAAATCAAAATCACTCAGCTACTCAATATATTAACTACACAAACAACAAGTTTCTTATTAATATTTTTTCATTTCAAGATAAAAAGAAAATTTACATAATATACTCTGCTTCACACAAAAAATACGCGACCAAAGAAAAAACAAAAAAAATAACCAAACAAATTCATGTCGAGTAGTCTACTCGACTAAATATTTAAAAGGTAGCAAAAATCAAGCAAAAGAAATATCGAAAAAAAAGTTAAACGAAAAAGTAAAACTTAAATCAAACAAAATAAGAAATTAAAAAGATAAATTATCTTTTTAATTTCTTATTTTGTTTGATTTAAGTTTTACTTTTTCGTTTAACTTTTTTTTTCGATATTTCTTTTGCTTGATTTTTGTTTCGAGTAGACTACTCGACATGAATTTGCTTATGCATATTTTTTTGTTTTTAATATAATATAATATAATCTGCTTCACACAAAAATATACGATCAAAGAAAAAACAACAAAAAATTAATGTCGCAAAAATTGAAAATGTAAATAATATATGAAAAATTTATATTAACACCTAGCTAACTGAATGCGAACATGCGTGTTAGGTGTGTGAAACAAGTACGCAGCTTAATTATGCATAACAAATCCTACGTAACTCTTCATTACCCCTGTGAAAACTATCCCAGTGATAAATTACTCATAACATAGCCTTCACACATTTGAAATGACACAAATATATTGATTTTGAGATCTTAATAAACTAGAAACAACTGGTATCGCATTTAACCAAGATATAGGACACGTTAAAGGTTCCCTTATTGCAATTTGTGCAGATAACTTAGGTGCTCATCAAATCGGCGGGTTCTTAGAAAATTTCAGTTCATCTGAATATTTTTGCAGATTTTGCCATTTAACACTAAGGGAATTTAAAGAAAGTTTCCGAACCCAAAGCCCATTAAGATGTCCTTAAGCTTAAATTGCTGACGTGAAGCTATTAAGATCACAAGATTCTGTACATGGAATTAAACACAATTCTTGTTTCAATAATTTAAAATATTTCCATGTCAGTAATCCTGGTCTGCCACCCTGCATCGCTCACGATTTATATGAAGGGGTCATTCTATTCGACTTTTGCTTGGCAATACATTATTTTTTCAATAATAACTGGTTTTCATATGATTATCTTGATCTTAATCTAGACCGTTTACAAAAAACCTTAAAATATAACGTAAATTTTCCTGAAATCAAATTTAATAATAAAAAATTAACTGGCCATGCGCTTCAAAACTATTATTTCCTTATTTTATTACCACTAGCAATAATAGACAGAGTTAAAGATCCTAATGATAGTGTATTAGAAATGGTCACCCATCTTTTACAAATATCACAAATTGTTTCATCCCATGTAGTCACAACTACCCAAGTCCATATGTTAGAAGGTTTGATTAATAGATACTTAGAATTGCGAGTATTGCTCTTACCAAGTGTAACACTTCGACCTAAACATCATTTTCTACAACATTATCCTGAATTAATAAAGCATTAATTAAGTTTTCCACCGTTCGGTTTGAAAGTAAACACCAGTATTTTAAGCAGATAGCCGTGACATCGAGGAATTATATTAAATTGTTAAAAATATTTGCAGAGAGACATCAACCCATGCAATCTAATCTTACGGGAAAGCGCTTTTGTACTGATTTTTCAAAAACAAAGTTTATGAGACTGGATTCTGACATTTTTTCAATTAGCATTCCCCAAAAGTATGTATTTCAAATAAAGTGCTTGACACATAATAATATCAAATATTACTCTGGACAAGCATTGGCAATTTCTAACATTGATAATGGATATGTAATTTGTTGAATTTTGAACAATTTTGGTTAATAAAACGGTTTCTGAACTAGCATTCTTGGGGAATCACTTCAAAATGATGTTTAATTATAAATTAGCACTATTTGAAATAACAGACTCAAATGATTCACTAGATATCGTTTCCTTGCTAAACCTTTCCTCTCCTTTTCCTTTTATTCCGATAAAAATTGGATCAACAACGTATGTTACATTACAATCAGCAATTCCAATTTATTGGTATGTCCTCTCTGATAGAGCCAATAATAAATTAAATTAATATTTGAGAAAAAACGTAGGGATTTACTTATTTATTTTATTTTCGAAGATATTCTACAAATAACAACTACAGCATGTCATCTCAGCAACGCCTGTTCATCAAAATATGGGACCGTGATCGTATTATAAAAAAAAGTTTTTTATGTGACGGAAATTTACAGACTCTAATTGAAAAAGGTAATTTGGTTTTAAGTTATGTATATTTCAATCAAAAATAAAATTCTCAAATTTGGAATCCATTTTTTATGACTATATTTTAGCTTACCTAATTCTCATACTGTTAACATAATTTTTTTTATAAATGTTTTAAATTTTTTTTGGTTGTGGATTTGTTTCCTTTGGGTCCCCTTTTTTGGGATCAATAAAATAATACAAATAAAATAAAATATTATGCATTTTAATTTCAGTAAATAATGCAGGTGTAGTGCCAAAAGGGTTTAGACACTACTATATCATAAAATGTAATGCAGATGATCGTTTGTTGAATAACAATAATATGTTGTGGTGCAAAAAGGGTTCCCTTAACACTACTTAGTAATTAAATTGTAGTGCAATTAATAGTACATATAGCACTACTATATAACAATGTGCAGTGCCAATTGTAACTTCGGTACACTACTAGTGTTGCATGTAAATATGAAGAAGATGTAGTGCCAGTATTTTTGACTGTTACTACTTTGTAAGCGAATTTAGTAACTATATAAAGTTGTAATACTGTCGGCTTACTTGTAGGCCAAACACTTCACACATAGAAACTTTAAATTGTATTATGTATTTCACTGTTTGCACTTGAATCACTTCCAAACACTTCTGACTCCCCAAATAAATTAAACAAGTTATTTTCAATGTACAATATATTTTGTTTTGAAGTTCACTTAATATAATTGCTTATAAAATAGTTCTAATTTTACTTATTAATTTAATATAATTTGTTAACTTAATTTGAATTAATTCACTGTTTTAGCTGTTTTAGCTATCCGTTGAAATGTTTACTTAACTTGATTCACTTATTTTCTTATAATCGACTTAAACAAAAACTCACTTATTATTAACTTTAGCAAAAATGACTGACTTGATTTTTTAGTAGAAACTGTTTTTGGATTGATTTATTTATTCCGACTACGGTAATTGTCTGAACACTGACTGCCTTGATTATTGATTAAAATATTATTTTTATAATTAAAAAATGATTACGCGCTGGGAATTTATTATTGTTGGTTAATTGATATTAAAACAATTGACACACTGACTTTGTTTTTAATTGAATTTTATTTAATGCCAATGTCGCGAATTGATTTTATTTGAATTGAACGATATTAACAAAATATTTTGTAAATAACCCAGATAAAGGTAATTTATGAAATATTTGTTTTTAATTTTAATAAGGTTTTAGGTCAATTGTTTTTATAGTCATTGGTAGGAATTTAGAAGATATTGCGAATTTAGTTTGGGAAGTTGTTGTAGGAAAACTACGTAATTTGTTTTACTACATTCCGTCCCCCACGGAAAAAAAATTTTGTTTTCATCGTTAGTTAGTTAACGATGAACACAAAATTTTACCAAATTATGTATGTTTTTGAAAAGTAAAAAAATTTTTGTGAGTAACGTTATCTTAGTCTTATCTTATAAATATTTAATAAATTATTTGTTTATCGTCGTAATAAAATTAAAGGGGTCCTTATAATTATAATTTGTATTAGAATAATTTGTATTTATATTAATTTAATTTTGTTTAATCCATGCTAATGTACTATAACTATTTAATAAATTTAAATGTTTTACAATTGTTTTGGGCCGTCAAGTTAAATTAGTTGTTTCTGTATAATTATGTTAAGAATGAACGACGCTATATGGTATAATTATTTGTTTCCATTAAAATTTTCGTTACGTTTTGATTGCTTAAAATAATTGTTTTAATTTAATATGTATACACTTATGCTAGTGATTGCTTATGACCAATTTTGGTAAACTTATTATTTTTATTGATTGTATCGATAGTTGAATCGTATTGGTAGTTGATTGATTGTATTAATAGTATATTATGAATTATGAATAGTTAGTTATGGTGTTGTGACCCGCTCACTTTTACACCCACTCACTGTTACAGTTTTCGTACACATTACACACTCGGTGTATGTTGAACTATTTCTAAACACATTACACTCCCGGTGTATATTGGTTTAAGATTTCTTAATTTAAAATAGCTTACATATAATTTTCATTACTTGATTTTGTTTCAATTCTAAATTTTGTTTTGATTTCTTTGTTTATAAATGCTAAATTGCATTTTATATCACGTACACCAAAATTATGTGTTTCCATTGGTGGAAAAACATTGGATTTGGTTTTGAATTATCGAACGATATTTTATTATCATGGAGTGGGGAAAAATGTATAAAACCCACGGTAGCGTCTAAAACGGGGTTGTTGTTGCGTGGTTTGGACACAAGTATATTTGTGGTTTTTACTGTTTTCAATTAAATTTCAATTAATAAATTTTAAAGTTTAAAGTTGTGTTAATAAAGTAATTTGTTTAATTTACCTACTGTGTTTTTGTGTTTCGTAATTCTTTTAGAGCCTACTTTAGGGGAATAGGAACCAACATTTTTGGCGACCTTGCCAGGAGCGGCCATCAGCGAACAGCCAGGTCCAACCACGCAACCATCCAGTCAATAAAAAAAAAATAGTTTTGCTACAAAAGTTTCAACAAGTTTCCAGATTAATAAATCATTTAAGTAAATCATTTAAGTAAATCATTTAAGGTGAATAATTATTTTTTTTGAAAAAGTCAATAAGAAAAATAGTTTTGCTACAAAAGTTTCAACAAGTTTCCTGATTAATAAATCATTTAAGGTGAATAATTATTTTTTTGAAAAAGTCAATAAAAAAAAATAGTTTTGCTACAAAAGTTTCAACAAGTTTCCTGATTAATAAATCATTTAAGGTGAATAATTATTTTTGAAAAAATCAATAAAAAAATAGTTTTGCTACAAAAGTTTCAACAAGTTTCCAGATTAATAAATCATTTAAGTAAATCATTACAAGTTTCCTGATTAATAAATCATTTAAGGTGAATAATTATTTTTTGAAAAGTCAATAAAAAAAAAAAATAGTTTTGCTACAAAAGTTTCAACAAGTTTCCTGATTAATAAATCATTTAAGGTGAATAATTATTTTTGAAAAAATCAATAAAAAAATAGTTTTGCTACAAAAGTTTCAACAAGTTTCCAGATTAATAAATCATTTAAGTAAATCATTACAAGTTTCCTGATTAATAAATCATTTAAGGTGAATAATTATTTTTTGAAAAGTCAATAAAAAAAAAAAAATAGTTTTGCTACAAAAGTTTCAACAAGTTTCCTGATTAATAAATCATTTAAGGTGAATAATTATTTTTTGAAAAAGTCAATAAAAAAATAGTTTTGCTACAAAAGTTTCAACAAGTTTCCTGATTAATAAATCATTTAAGGTGAATAATTATTTTTTTGAAAAAGTCAATAAAAAAAAAAATAGTTTTGCTACAAAAGTTTCAACAAGTTTCCTGATTAATAAACCATTTAAGGTGAATAATTATTTTTGAAAAAGTCAATAAAAAAAAAAATAGTTTTGCTACAAAAGTTTCAACAAGTTTCCTGATTAGTAAATCATTTAAAATGAATAATTATTTTTGAAAAAGTCAATAGTTTTGCAACAAAAGTTTCAACAAGTTCCTTATTAGTAAGTCATTTAAGGTGAATAATTATTTTTGAAAAAGTCAATAAAAAAAAAAAAAAAAAATAGTTTTGCTACAAAAGTTTCAACAAGTTCCCTGATTAATAAATCATTTAAGTTTCCTGGTTAATAAATCATTCCTACGAAAAGCTTAACAAGTTAAAGCAAAGGAAAAGTTTTATAAAGTCATCTATCGGCTCTCATCATTGGAGGAGGTACGGCATCCTTACTCGTTCATTTAATCTCTAGGATTAAACAAATGGGGAATCAAAGTACCAAGGACGAGGAAGTTATAGTAGCACCTCAAACGGTGCAAAACAACCAACCAATAATAGACTACAATGAAGGTAACAAATTAATTGCGTACACCCTCTCAGGAATATTCCTATGCCTGATTTTCTTTGCTCTCATTTATTTCTTCGTTAAATACCTAAAACAAAAATTCGTTGGATCTACAGTGGTCCATCTGAAAACGCGGAACATGATATAAAAACTGGTTAATATGGAAAACAGTTGCAAGTATATACTATATGTACGTACCATAATTTCTTTAAAAATAAAACTTAATTTAAATTTTCAAAAATTTTTTTTTTTATTTTACTCATAATGAATATAAGGTCATAAAATAACATATAAAGATTTATAAGATTTGTTAAAATCCATTAAAAATGGAATACAGTAACTAAGGATGATATATTATAAACTAGAATATTATGGAAATAAATATATTTCATCTTGTGTATAACTAGTTTCAGCTCTAGTAAAATAAGATTTCAAAAAAAAATAATTTTTTTTTTTACGCAGTATGTACCATGACTTATAAAGAAAATTGTCGAGTACAATACTTATATACTTAGTAATTTTTAATAATAGTTTTATATGAAAAAAAAAACAAAACAATATAAAATATTTTGTTGGGATGATTTAATTACGTAATAAGAAATGTTATGAAAAAAAAAAATAAATATATATATATAAGATATAAGAGAAAAAACAGAAGGGATCATCCACAACCCATATACATTATGGATAGAATTAAGTATTAGTACAAACACAGAACAACAAACCCGATCGTGATTAGTATCGAGTAACTTTTTATAACAGATATTTCTAATCATGAATGTAAGAAATATCTTTCTGTAATAGGGGGGTAATGTTGTGACCCGCTCACTTTTACACCCACTCACTGTTACAGTTTTCGTACACATTACACACTCGGTGTATGTTGAACTATTTCTAAACACATTACACTCCCGGTGTATATTGGTTTAAGATTTCTTAATTTAAAATAGCTTACATATAATTTTCATTACTTGATTTTGTTTCAATTCTAAATTTTGTTTTGATTTCTTTGTTTATAAATGCTAAATTGCATTTTATATCACGTACACCAAAATTATGTGTTTCCATTGGTGGAAACACATTGGATTTGGTTTTGAATTATCGAACGATATTTTATTATCATGGAGTGGGGAAAAATGTATAAAACCCACGGTAGCGTCTAAAACGGGGTTGTTGTTGCGTGGTTTGGACACAAGTATATTTGTGGTTTTTACTGTTTTCAATTAAATTTCAATTAATAAATTTTAAAGTTTAAAGTTGTGTTAATAAAGTAATTTGTTTAATTTACCTACTGTGTTTTTGTGTTTCTTAATTCTTTTAGAGCCTACTTTAGGGGAATAGGAACCAACAATGGTAAAATAAAAATTGTAGTAAATTATTTGTTTTTGTTTCTGTTAAAAATTATGTTATGTTTGATTAGCTTGCGTATCTTAAAATTATTGTCTTAGTATAATATGTATTTATGCTTAATGATTTTAAAATTATTATTTTTATTGATTGTATTGATTATTGATCGGAATCAGTATTGGTAATAAGATTATTGTTTTTCGATTATTATGTTTCTTGTATATTGTATAAATTGTAAGTATAAATTGTTTAGATTTGACTTATGGTTAAGGCTAGTATTAGGTTGAGGATAAGTTGGTTTGGTTTACTTGTGGTTTATATTAGCATTGTATTTAGGATAGGTTTGTTTGATTGGCTTATGGTTTAGGTTAGTATTAGGTTTGGGATAGATTTGTTTGATAAAACTATGGTTTAGGTTAGTGTTAGGTTTAGATGGAATATAATATTATCGAAGAGCTGTAGTTTTTTAAAAGTGCGAAATCTTTGTCGTTTGTAAGGAATTTTGTAGAAAAGTTATTTCCAATTTGATTTATGTGTTTGATTAATAAATATGTATTGTCCTTAACAACGGTTATGTAAATTTTTGCAATGAAGTTGAAAACTTCTCCTTTGTCGAATATGATTTTACGAGATGCTGGTAGTAAATTATTTGAAAAACAGACAGGAAATTTTTGGAACAGATTTTCAAGCCAATTAACTGAATTAGACGAATACGAATGAAATTGTATTATATTGGAAGGCGGAAGGCAGTTGGTTGTAAGTTGTAAGGCAGTAGTTTTCTTGACATGAATACACGAAAGGCTAAGATATAGTAGAATTGATTTCAGTTTGGAAAGTTGTAATGAACAGTGTATCCGATTTTCAATAGGTCTGGATGGAGTGGTACGAAAACACTTCTGGTTTTGATAAATTTTATGGTCACGGTTGTTTACAGTTATCTTGTTAGTAGGGTCATTGTCGTTTATCGTAACAGATTGGTTCGTCGTTTTAATATTTTTGGTGTCAGAGTGATAGAGACTGCTTGGTTGGAGCTTAATCGTGTGTTGATCGGTTTTGTTTTTTTGAAATTTCATATTTGTGTTAATCGTTTTAGATATACTTCGGCGGCTGTGTAATTTGATATTTGGTTTTTTGTTTGACGATTTCTTTTCCACTACTATAGTTGAGGGGAAATATTGATTTTTCTTAGAACTGTCTGGGTTTTCTGATTTCTGGATTTTGTTTTTGTGACAAATAAAATTATTATGACATTTCAATGTGGTCGTTGAAGGCAAATATTGGTTTTTGTTAGAGCTGATTGTTGGTTTCTGTTTCTGGAATCTACTTTCGTAACGATTAGAATTAGTTCGGCATTTCAAAGTGGTAGTTTGCAGATTATAATACGTATAATTTTTAGTGTATTTTAATTTTGTTGGTATTGATGAAATTTGTGTTGTGTTTGACATTTTTATAGGAATGCACAAGTTTCGAGAAATGTTTTGTTTTAGAACTTCGGAATAAAGAATTGGCGTTGAAATAATTTTTGATTTAATTTGTGACTTGTCTGAGTTATTGTCGGGCGTATTTGGCCTAGTTTTGTTAGTCGGAAATTTTTGGCTACTATGTGCATCTGATAAAGATAACAGAGCATTTTCTGTAATAGTGTTTACAAGGGATGTTGAATTGGGCTTTAAAATTTGAATTGAGCCAGTTGGAGTTTTCTGGATACTTTGGATGACTGATTTGGATAGTGTATTTGCTATCAACACGCCAGGACTTACTTCTTTAGCCATGGTAATTGTCGCTTCATTCGGGATGTTCCAGTCGTTTATCTGTATTATTTTCTTTGGTCCGGCTGGTATGATATTGTCTTTAGTTGCATAACTAAGTATATTTCCGTTTGTTTTAATTTTTTTAGTGGGTGAAAGTTTCGTGTTTCCGTTTCCGAGTGCTCAAATGGAGTGTCCCTGGTTCTCTTCGATGATATGGGTTGATGTGTCATTGAATGACTAATACCATGAGATTGTATGGTAGATTGTGATGCCATTACAAAAGGACTTGAATTTAGACTTTGTGACATCGCATCTGATCTCACATGAGACTGATGTGATCTTGCAGAAACAATCGATTCAGAATTATGTGAACGTGAAGCATTATCAGCATACCCATGTGGAAAAGTTGGAGGTAGACTTGTTTCAATATTTTCTGGATTTAAGTAATTTAGGTCGTCTGTGTTAATATTAAAAGACAGAAGGTCTGTATACGTATCGGTAACAGGGAAATTATTTGACAAGGAAGTACTAGACGGGTTAAAATGTAAAGTAGATGCAGCCCTTTTTTGTGCGGTCACTGTTGCAGGCTCTATATCAGAATTGTCCGATAAATTTGGTTTTGTGTTTTGTAAACATTTTGAAAATGGTGTTGGGGCTTCAGAGTTTATATTGAAATTTGATTCTGCTGTAACATTTGTATTTGAATTAGGTCGTTCTGTTTGAAAATTTGTATTGTTTGTATTGTTTTCTAATTGGTTACAAGGTTTTTTGGAATGTGGCTGTGAGGGATATGAGAAATGTTGATCCATCATATGAGGTGGAATGTGTGGTGAACTACTGGAGTTACTGTCAGTTGTACTATAAGGATTAGGCATATTTTCTACTTGTGGCTGTAAATATGAATAAGAGGGTAAATGGGATTGCAGTTTCTCATGGTAGTTTGATACTGAAGGAAATGTTGGGTGTTGCGTAGAATTCGAAAGGTTTGTTTTAGGAATATTTGAAATTGCCAGAGCAGCAGAAAACAAGGGAAAAGATGATAAATCAGATAATGGATGTAGTGGAGTAACGTTTTGGTTTTGTGGATTAAAACTGTTTGGTGATGTCAGTTGAGGAGGTTTAGCAGTGTTTCTTATACTTTGTGAAGGAGTGTACGTTGTAGTTAAAGATGTGTCATTAAATTGAGGAGATCTAGGGAGATTATAATCCATATTTGATACAAAATTTGTCGTTGTAGATGGTAGGCTTTGTGTGACTTGAGCAATTGCATTGTTGGGTTGTACTGTAAGTGTATCGTCTGTTGTTCGTTGTGATTTTCTGATGGAAGGTGAGAAATACTCGCGTAATGTGAATATTAGGTTTTCTACTGAGTCGAATGATTTGTTTCTAACGGCTAACAGAGCTTTGCCTGTGATACGTGTGACCAATAGTTGTGCGTATCTCTTCTGTTCTTGGTCGTTTAGCCGAAACAGAAGGCATTTGGCACATTTTTCGAAGATTTCTATTTCGTCATTAATATCGTTGGCGTCACCGTTTAGTTTTATGATCATGTTTGCTAAAACTAAAATATCAGTGGTTTTGTTTTGCGGTTTTGTTCGCTCTGATTTCCTTGTGGAAGATAAAAAATATTCGCGTAATATGTACTCTAGGTCTTCGACTGGTTCGAATGGTTTGTCTCTAGAGGTCAACAGGGGTTTTCCTGTGATATGTGAGGACAGAAATCGTGTAAACATTTTCTGTTCTAGTTTCATTACACTTAGAACTGTTTTTAGAAGTGATTTGGCTCGAAACACAAAAGTTTCTACTTTCTCAATATTATCAAGCTCAAATTTGTCGACAATACCGACTAGGTTGTCGATTAGGATTAGTACTACGTGTTGGTTATAGGTTGACATATTTGATTTAGAATGACAGTATACAGGAAATACAGGAAAAATAATAACCAAATCTGGAGTTTAAGTTATATATAAAGGTGTAAAATCAAATTTAAGAGAGAAAAGATATTACTATTAAAGTTATTATAGTACAGCTATTTCTACGGAAAATTGAGTATGACAAATTGATCTACTAATTACGGTTAAAAAAAAAAAATCTTACCACAGTATTTTGTTGGTGTTGAACTTCATTCTGTCTTGAATTTTAATCTTGAAATCTTGACTTGATTGTTGTTCCTTGTTGATTTTTGGTTTTACGTTGTGGTGGATGTGATTTTTTTGACAGTTTTGGATCTCAGGCGTTTTTTGTTATTCTGCTTGGTGGTTCGTCTACTCCTTTATGTCCTTATGTCGGAAAGGACTAACCGGCTGCGCCAAATGTAGTGCCAAAGGGGTTTCCTCTTAACACTACTTAGTAATTAAATTGTAGTGCAACTGTTGTTTAGTCTGTCACTACTAAATTATGAAATGTAGTGTAATATTTGTTTGTACACTACTTAGTAAAATGAAGATGCCGTTATGTAGTACTATAATATTTTGTTTGATGATCCACTACTTATATTATTAACGGTGTTGTGGAATCGTTTGGGCATTTATTTAATACAAAAGATGTAACGGAATTCTAGTTTATATTTGTTTTTTAGTTACACAATCACTTATGTTCTAGTTTATAATTAACATTAACAGATAGTTCACAATTTTCAGAAACTTTTAACTTATAAATTATTGTATCTTATTGTATTTTAGAAAACCGTAGTAGATTTTTTGTTCACTTTCACGACATTCAACTGATGAACATGTAACGTATAATTTAGGTAATATTTTATTGCTAGTTATATTCTGAACCACTTTCTTGATTTGTACTTTTTAAAGATATAACCGAAATGACTGATTTTATTTATTTTTGTGAAAACTGACTGAATTTTTAAGTTTTACTGACTCACTTGTTGTAAAATTGACTCTGACCGCTTAAATTGGGTTTTTAAAATAACAGTAGGTCAGTTGTTTCGATTTCAAAAACAATAATTAACGAGTAATCATTTTTTTTAATTATATAAGTAATATTTTAATGAATAATCACACAGTCGTTCAGTAGCAATTATTTAATTAATTTAAGAAGAGTCAATTTTACAAATATAAAACAAGCCAGTCAATTTTAAGAAAAATCAATTAAACGGTCAGTTGTTACAAATCAACCAAGTGAAATCGTAAAGTCAAGTGATTCATTAAAATAGTAATTAAGCGGACCAATAGTGAAGTCAGTGTTCTTTAGTCAATCTTTATTTGACAAATCAATCGTTAGGTCAAATTTTAAATATTGTAATAAACTTCGTCCAGAATGGGTTAACTTTATTTACTCACTCATAAATTGAAAGTTAACTCCTTTTTCAATCTTTTACTTGTATTGCAAATCGTATTGCATAAATTAATGTAAATTAAATTTGTTATACAAATATTTACATTAATGAATTAAAAGGAGTTACCTAATACATTTTGCATAAATTAAATTTGAGTTCGCTAATACAAATGCAAGTTTGAATGAAAACAGGTGTGGCCTATTTCAGATGTACGGACTACGTAGTATTGATTTCTAGTGGATTATAGAAGTTTCGATTTATTTATTTTTCGATATAAATAAGCAAACAAAAATATCAGATAGGCAGTTTTACTTTTGCAATTAAAAGTGTTTATAAATATTCGCAAGTTTAAGGAATAATCGGTGGTATCTGAGCCTGGGTACTAATAGAGAAAGAATCTGAACTTAGTGGAATAGTAAATACAGATTTTACCATTCCGAATATTATTGATTCAAATTGTGGAAAAGCGGTGAAGTTTAGTGTACATAAATTGGAGACCCTGGAATTTATTGTAAGGAAAAACGGAAACTGCTGTAATTTGATGACAAATAAAGTTTGAGATTCTGTTAACCAAAGATCTGTCTTTTACTGTCGTGTTTGTTTAATAATCTAAAAGAACCAACGAAGAGTCGTTACAATATTATAAACAGAGTTTAGTTTACAAACTATAAATTAAGTAAAATATAAAAATAAACCAAAACATTGTGTTATAGTTTTTGTCAAATAAAAGTGATGTTATTTGGAGTTTTAAATATATAAATATAAACTAAAATATTGAGTTATTGTTTTTGTCAAATAAAAGTGCTGTAATTTGGAGTTCTACTTAAACTTGTGTAAGCTAACCTAAACTTATCACAAAGAGTTTCCTACATTTCTTTGGGAAATAAGAACGTTCCGGTTAGAGATTGAGTGCAGTCAATCAACAGACACATCAATAATCATATTAGTTAATTAAAAGCACTGCATTTTCCACACGTGAAAGTGTCACCAGCCTTCGAAAGCACTAAAGTATAAAATATAAAATAAGTAGTGAAATAAAAACTTAAAACAAATATCAGCACTACACATTGTTTTATAGTAGTGTTAACATTTGCACTACATTTAATTAAAACAAAATCAGTAGGTCAGTTGTTTCGATTTCAAAAACAATAATCAACGAGTAATCATTTTTTAATTATATAAGTAATATTTTAATGAATAATCGGACAGTCGTTCAGTAACAATTATTTAATTAATTTAAGAAGAGTCAATTTTACAACAAGGAAATCAATAAAACAGTCGTTTTCAGAAATTAAATAGTTTTAAAAAACTCAGTCAGTCTTTTAAAAGTGAATTCACTTAAAATCAGTTTTTTCTTAAATAAATCAATAAAATTAGTTTGTTCTTAAATAAATCAATAAAATCAGTTTTTTCTTAAATAAATCAATAAAATCAGTTTTTTCTTAAATAAATCAATAAAATCAGTTTTTTTTTTTCAAAACAAAACAAGTAAGTGAGTCAAGTGAGTCATTACAGTCATTTCATCTAAATCAATCGTTAAGTAAAAGTGATTCGATTCATACTAATTAATAAACAATAGAACTAGTAATAGAACCGCCAGTAGAACAGAAACAAGTTAACAAGTTATAAGTTAAAAGTTTGTCAATTAAAAATTGTGGAAGTTACCTAAAGTACTGTACATAGTTTATAAGTTAGAATTTTCTAAAAGTTGTGAACTAATCGTTAATGCGTAGAAGAAAGTTAATACCAAATAAAACTATATCTTAATATAAACCTATTAAACGTGTTTTAAGAAAAGTTGTCTGGTTTAAGGAGCTTGAGATCGAATTGCAATACTCATACTGTTAAGCGTTCACTCAGTAGTGTTAAGCGAAATATTCGCACTGCTCATCATCATAGTAGTTTAACAAAGCTACATTTGGCACTACATTTGGCCAAATCATATATTATATCATATAGTAGTGTTATACTGTCATTGGCACTACACAGGTATTCCAGGCTCAAAATTAGTGCTCGAGTCTGATGGAACAGAAGTAGATGATATAGATATTGTTGAATATTTAAGTAAAAAAAAACGGCATTTTTCAGCTACTTGAGACCACAATTCCATGGGCCATTCCATATCACCACTATCTTCTGAAACCCAACTAACCTATGTCTGTGATGACATAATACCTATTGACATTATACCAGACACAAATTCTGAGAAAATATTAACATGGATTACAACAAACAACAACAATACGCCAGCAACAAACATAGACTCTCCTGATAGTCCATTAAGTTCAACGCTATCAAAGTCGAGTGGTAGAGTAACGTCAATTAGTTCTGATTTTTCCTCTAAATCAGAGAGCATTGGAGCAAAACAAGCCGAAAAACTATTTTCTGATTATGATTTTCCAAGCCAAAAAATGCCAGAGGAAATAATGCGAATATTAAATCAGGGGAAATCACTTGGCCATTTATATTCTGATTTCATTCCCACAATTGTAAATGATATGCGCTGCAAATCATTTTACATCCCACAGAAAGTATTTCGTATCGTTTCAGCGCGTCTTATTCAACAATACCCCCTGAGCTTGGCAGTAGTTGATAGTAAGAGAAAATTGATCTGCACTGAGCCAATTACGTTAGCCACAAAACTTTGCAATCATAATAATTACCTTAATCTGACTTCGGAAAATCGCCAGTCAACTCGATTATTAAAACGGAAAACGAATTTATCGGACGGCGTACCTAACTTGTTTACAAAAAATTCAGTTGAAAATAAACTATCAGATGATGAAGCAAATGATAAAAAAGTATGGTTAAAAGAAAACTGCGGGCGAAATATTTCAAATGAAGATCTGAATAAAGAAATTTTAATGACGTTTAAGCAGACTTTTACACAGCAGCGATTTTTTTAAACTCGAAAATCCGGCAATCTTAAAAATAAGGGAACATTGGCCACATCTGTTGTCTCAAAAATTGTTATGTAGACTGGAGTATGATGACGTAGTGCAGTCAAGTTACAGATCCATGAAGTTCCTATTTCCTCACATATCACAATTTTGCATATCACGCGTAGTTCATAACAAGTTCTCGTTCATCCATAATCTATAGTCCTATTTTCATATAGTTTCCGGTACACATATTTATTCTTAGCATAAAAAATTTAACAATAATCTTTTATTTACCATACCCTATTAATGGTTCACACTGCGTTTCCACCCGCGTTGCTTCGTCATATTGCACGAATTTGGATTCTCCGGGCCTCTAATCATAACTGCTCTAAATATTTTCAAACCTCAAACAGCTGTGCATATTTGTCAATTCGTCTTGTTTTAAAAAAAAAATTATATCCTACAATCAGCTTTGAAATTGTCTTCAAAACGTATTATATTTTTTATATAGTTGTTTTTTATCAATTCTTCTTTCCGCTATATATATAGATTCTACTCTAAAACGGTTGTACTACTATTTACTATTTCGTAATGCGAAATCATCATAAAACCGGTTGTACATACGTTTTAATCCATCCTAATGTCGCATATATTACTATTTCTTTCAAACGCGTTGTAAATAATATATTTCGTTAAATTATCTTTTAATTTTGTTTACTACAAACTAATAACCAGTATTTGTTTTGTTACGGAAAATGTACTAACAATAATTCGTAAATTTAAAACTTTCGAAAAACATTTAGCTCATTTTTCGATATTAATTGCCTATATAAGAGATGAAAACATCTAGTCGTCTCTCTTAGTCTAATTTTCTTTTTCTTTTTGGATTTTGGCGGTTTGACATTGGGTGTGTGAGGTTGACAGTCCTCATAGTGAAATTTGCCTTAATTATTTTTAAAATTATCATAGAAGTTACTCAATGATTAGAATCTGTGTTTTATGTGGTTTATTGTGGAGAATAGAACGTCTTTTACTGTAGCAGTGCACCCCAATCTCCGTACCAGGAAGAAAAGTAAGATAAATTTTTTTGTTTATAATGGTGCTTTTGTCAAAGATGGTGGAAAATTTCTGATTAGACCTCGCATGACATTTTGGTCATATTGAAATAAAAGAATTTCTTTCTTTTATATAAAAATCCACAGTAAATATCATAAAGAAACAAAATAATAATAATCAAAATAATACAATAAAAATTAACTGTTTTTGTTAGTAATTAAGCGATTTTAATGCTAAGTAAATAAATTGTGTGCTTTGTTTTCGTTTATCAGTTTAATTAGTAACCATTTTTTTTTTGTAAATTCAAAGTGTAATATATAGACATGTTGATAAATTCGGATGTATTTGTTTTCCTCGATGTGTAAAAGAAAAAAATTATAAATTAATGTCGTGGCTTTCTTTATGTTAATAGTTATACTATCTATACCCGCTATCAATGCAATGTACCAGCAATCGCCGTAGTTACTGTGGCAAAACATTTTTTTGTTATTAACATACATCTTACCAGTGCAGTTTGTTAACACTCGCTATATTTGGGGACGCAACATTTGTATATTATTTATACCAGTGGCCAATGCAATTTATTAGTAATCACCTATCATTTGGGGTGCAACATTTGTATATTGATTAAATTACCTCTTACCAGTGCAGTTTGTTAACACTCGCTATATTTGGGGTGCAACATTTTTTATACTAGTTAATTTACATCTTATCAGTACAGTTGGGTAATAATCGCCTAGTGTTTGTGGTGCAACAATTTTTCACGTTACCATTGCAATTTATCAGTATCAGTATCAGTAATCCCCTATCGTTTGGGGTGCAACATTTTGGATATTAATTAATTTGCATATTATCAGCACAATTTGTCAACAATCGCTTTATTGGGGACGCAACATTTGTATATTATTTATACTAGTGGCCAATGCAATTTATTAATAATCACCTATCATTTGGGGTGCAACATTTGTATATTGATTGAATTACATCTTACCAGTGCAGTTTGTTAACACTCGCTACATTTGGGAGAGGCAACATTTATATATTATCTACACAAATTACCATTGCAACTTATCAACAATCACCTATTAGTTGTGGTGCAACATTGATTGTATTAATTTGCATATTATCAGCACAATTTGTCAACAATCGCTTTATTTTGTGACGCAACATTTCTGCATTAGTTATACAATTTATCAGTGCCACTTATCAATAAACGCCTTAGTGGTTTTGGTGTTGGCGCACCGTAATATTCACCGATGATGGAGTGCTGAACGCTAGGACATTGAGGCCTGTCGGATATAACCATGGGGTGAGTGTTCTTTAATTATTTTTTTTTATGTTTCAATAAATAAAGGTATGAATGCGCGTGAATGAGTGTACGTATGGATGAATGTGGGCGTGATTGTCGATGCGCGTACGTGAATGTATGTGGCGGATATATGTGAGACACTACAAATTAAGTTAAAAACAATTATAAATGGAATACTTTCTTCTAATGTAATATTTTTTTTGGGAATTAATGCTCAATTCCTAATAATTTTTATGCTACCTGTAACTGGCTTATACGGAAATCAGTCATGCCGCTGTAATGGTAACCGACATAACTTAGCACTGTGAACCCACTGTGAAGGAATTAGCCTATAATTTTTAGGTATCAATCAGAACAACAACTACTATTTACTGGGGATTATGATCGGATTTGGCGATGGGCATTTATTTATTCAATTTATTGTAAATATGGCGTGTGAGGTTTTCACGTAACCTACGATTTTATTGTCAGTTTACAAGTGATGGTATTATTTTGTGGACGTGATCAGAATGATCAAATGTCAGCAGTAAAAATTACTTTAATTGCTACTATTTACTATAATGGCCAAGTTTCTTTGAACTTAATTGTCTTGCTTTGATATATAGGTGTGTATGTGGATGTGGGTGTTTCAATGTAAGTGTGGATGTGTGGGAGGATGTGAGCGTGCATGAGGCGTGAGAGTGTGGGCATATGGGAGTGAATGTGTGGGTTAAACGTGGTGATCGCGGGTCTTTCGCAAAATGGGTCGCCGGAGTCTCATTTTTTTTCATTTGCAATCTTTTTATTTCTGTCTAATCACGTAATTCGCGTACATGTCTGTATTTGTATTGGAGTAGCAGGGTTTACCAATCGAACTCCATACTGTGACTAGCCCGGGGCATTTAAACAACCTAAATTAGCTACGCGGCCTGCTATGCCGCTTCATTGGTTCGCCAATGAAAAAGCTCTTCATTACAAAATACCTTATTTGCCATTTTTACGACTTAATGGACATCGACGAAAATTTATTCTTCAATACTTGGAACTCGTTAAAACCAGCTATTTTAAAATTCGGTAGTACAATTAAAAATATACCTTTTGAAAATTCTACTGAAGCAGACGAAGACCTTAAAGTTCTTCAAATTATTACCTCGCATTTTAAAGAAAATATAGATTTACTTTTTAACAAATATCCGGAAATAAATACAATTAAATTATTAATTAACCGTCAAACTAACCTTTAAATATTTTTCAGTTGGGAACCTCATTAAACGAAATAGAAGTGTTAACATCTACGCCGTACTTTGCCGTAATTGGTAATTATATTAAAATGGTTTAATCAAAACACATGTAAACAGTTTACAAAAAACATAAATTTTATTACAGATCAAGCTGAAAATGATAAAATCATTTATTTGTATGTCGAGGGACATTTATTAGATGTCAAATGCAGTTGCAATAGGACCGCAGTACTCTTGATTATGGCTGCGTATTTTGTATTCAATATTAAATATCCGGTAAATCTATCACAGACTCTAGAAGTAATGCAGAAAGCTTTCTTGAATGTGGATGTTAATTTCTCTCGGTCAAAAAGGAATAAAATTAATTTTAAGTCTAAAGTTATTAATTTTTAAAAAAAAATTTTGAATACTTAACTCACGCTATAGATAAAAAAAATATAAATATACATTATATATATATATATATATATATATATATATATATATATATATATATATATATATATATATATATATATATATATATATATATATATATATATATATATATAATATTATATATATATATATATATATATATATATATATATATATATATATATATATATATATATATATATTATATATATATATATATATATATATATATATATATATATTATATATATATATATATATATATATATATATATATATATATATATTATATTTATATATATATTATAATATATATATATATATATATATATTATATATATATATATATATATATATATATATAATATATATATATATATATATATATATATATATATATATAATATATATATATATATATATATGTATATATATATATATATATATATATATATATATATATATATATATATATATATACATATATATATATATATATATATTATATATATATATATATATATATATATATATATATATATATATATAATATATATATATATATATATATATATTTATATATATATATATATATATATATTATATATATATATTATAATATATATATATATATATATATATATATATATATCTTATATATATAAAAATCACATGTCACGATGTTTGTCCGCGATAAACTCCGCAACAACGTAAACAATCTTAAAAAAATTGTGTTCAGTGTGTGTATAATGGTCCAACTTGAGAGATAGGATAGTTTTTATTTTGATTAAACGCCTAAATATTTTTTAATTACGAATTAAATGTTAAATATGGATAGTTCATAAGCAAACTTTCAGATGGCGGCGTAAATTAATTAATTTACTGTCAAACCTGCTTTATCGACTTTTTAATCATCCATGTAGGGCCCATATAGACTATCATATGTTATTGAGCGATTATTTTGTTCCGGTATTTGCTGCAATGGCACTGCAAAAGGGGGAAAAGAAACGAAATTTAATAAAATTTATATGGGATTTCATACCAAACACAACTTGAATAATTTTAAAATTTATCTATGAAATTTCTCATTTTGCTACAATTAAATAATTTAAATTTCTTTTGGCGCTGCAAAAGGGGGAAAAGAGGATAAATTCAATAAAATTTATATGGGATTTCATTTCAAAACACAACTTGAATAATTTTAAAAATTATCTATGAAATTTCTCATTATACTACAATTAAATAATTTATGTTTCTTTATGATCTATTACTGACAATTACTGACAATATTGAGCATAATATATAAAATACTTTATTTTCTTCTGTCCGTAAAAGAAATACGAAAATAGGTTAAATTTTTCATACAAGTTTGTATGGGAAATTTTGACAATTTTCATGTTTGAGCGACTTAAGAATATCTTCTTATATATATAAAAATCACGTGTCACGATGTTTGTCCGCGATGAACTCCGTAACAACGTAACCAATCTTAGTGAAATTTTGTACAATGTGTTTATGATGGTCCAGCTTGAGAGATAGGATAGTTATTATCTTGATTAAATGCCTAAATATTTTTTAATTGTATATTAAATGTTAAATATGGATTGTTCATATGCCAACTTTCAGATGGCAGCGTAAATCAATTTATTCAATTGATAGTAAACTTCAGGCGTGCTATGCACCTGAGCTAAACTATGCGAAATATGCGAACTATGTTTTTAAAAAAGTAATGTTTTAATGCGAATAAAGCTTTTTCAAAAAAATGTAATGTTTCCGTTTTTCTTTTCTTTTTTAAATATTTTGTTTCGGTAATGTTTTTTCTATAATTACGTTATATACATTATTTTTTAAAAACATAGTTCGCTTTTTTTTATAGTTTAGCTCAGGTGTATAGCGCTTAACTTCGTATAAGGCCATTATTAGACTATCAAATTTGTTTTGGTAAAAAAGTTTTGTTTTATATTTGATAATAAACGAAAAGCATATTTTGCTATGTCAAATACGTTACCAAAGATTATTAACAATTTTGTGGAGGTTATATATTAATTATAGTAGTGCTATAAAGTATCGAAATCTGTAAAAAATTAGGGTATTGGTTTTTATAAAGTTTGAATAAAAATAAGAGTAAAAATAAAGAAAACAATAATTTAAATTTATTTTTTTATTTTTTTAAATTTTTTATTGGTCTTCAATGTTAATTTACAAAAATCATTATCAAATTGAAAAATACTCTTATACGTATTGCTAATTAAAATAGAACGATTAGAGGTAAAAAAATTGTCATCAAAACTGGATGAAAAACTAGCAAAGTTTATTTTACAACCTTTATGCTTGATTTATAGTCGGTAACTTTAACTTAACGTAAAGTACAAATGTATGAAAATGCACTAGAACATTTATAGTCGGTACGTAAACTTAACGTTAACTTAACGTAAAGTTCATTTCATTCTATCTTAA